>JAGFPH010001940.1:190263-213740 GCA_018207615.1 Philaenus spumarius
TCCGACCCGATCAACGCTGTATAGAACTGACACTAGCTGATGTCCCCGCACTTAATTTACGCCTTAACAGATCAATACGTTGATATTATTCATGACTTCCGCCTATTCCGAATTCCCGCTTAACAGTGTTCGGTCCCAATTAGTTCGTAATGGCGGGACTCAACTGTGTACGTGTTTTGTCGGAAGCACTGCAAAAAATCATCATTAAAAGAAAAATTTTACTTTTTGGACCATAAAATCAGAACTTCTTACCCAAAAAAGGAATGAGAATGAAATATCCGTGTCAGGATCATCACATAAGTAACGAACCAGAAGAGGTTACCAACCAAGTTTTGTACTAAAATGAGTTTTAAGTGGAATATAGTTCAGTCCAAAATTCAATGTTTACGTTGAAATTTGCTGTTGCGATTGCTGTATTTCTTTTTATGTTTAAACATCAGTACAATTTCTATTATTGCATCCTATCTCAGATTTCTTAATAAAATCCTTCTTTAGCCAGTATATAAAAGAGACAGTAAATACTCTGAACTAAAATAGAGCTAAGCTCACCTGAGCTCGTCGTTCCATTGCTTTCTTGTGCAACACCGCTTCAACACCACTTCTTTTGTGGAAACGATTCAAAGCTTTTAATTTTTCAAACAGTTTTTGCTCTTTAGGTGTTGCCCGGGTCTGATTATGAATACTACCTGCAATCAAAAAGTTCAATAAACTAGAAAATTAAAACTGTAACGTGTTGTGTCAGCTACGGGAAGGAAGCTGAGTGATTAGTGTCCCTTCACCAACGCACGTGCACTCTCAGGCAGCGGCGCAAGAGACCGTAGACCTACCCCCGCAGCGTGCTAATGACACATCACTGGCCACACCACTACAAAAGTTGCAACACTGCAATTTGATTAAGTACTTTTTTGCTATTTTTATTATATTTTTAATCTTCACAAAATAATGACCAAAATGAGTCCAAACATGGTCAAAATGAGTTCTTACATTTATTTAACTTCTAATTTTTAATAATCTTGGGGAAATTAAACCAACTATTTTTTTAAAAATAAATAGAAATCATCGCTTGGTCTTTTACTGAAAATATAATAATTGTAATAGGGTTAAGAAATAACAATAACTTAATTCATCAGCAAGAAGCATCATTCAATTTGTAATTTCATTACCAAATAATTTGTGTTTTTCTCAATTTTACTTCCATTTTAAATTGATAAATAACCTTTATAAATTCTCAAAAACTTCAAATCTTACAATATTATTACATTTATGCATATGTATGTTTTCAGGTTATAATTACAAGTAGCACAGAGTGTTCAATATGAGATTAATTTTACTGTTACAAATAGAGAATTTAAAATAAATACAACAATGAAAATCAAAAAACGGCTCTACCAAACGTGTCACAACTCGATTTTAAAAGCAAAATATACAAAAAAAAAGTAAATTTAGAGCTACAGTAAAACCCCTCGGTAACTCCTCGCTTAGTCCGACCATACCGCCATATCGGCGATTGTTTATGTTTTCGATATTTCTCATCAAGCAATTGTTCCAATTATTACAAAAACAGATCACAGTTCACCATTTTGCAATGTCAAGCAGTTTAACGCAAATCTGGCAACACAGGGTGCACAGGTTGCCATGACAACTGTCTCTTCCTGATAGGAATAGCCCCCTCTCACCACTAAGGCCGTGTCGTTCTCAACTTAGGACTTAAAAGCAGTTTTAAATCAAAGAACTGTACTGTACATATAGTCGTGTGACTCGCTGACTCATCATTGACGAAAAGAGTTACTAGGACCATTAACACGTGTAAATCTAGAATAGAGGCCTTTACATTTGGGCATTTTCTTGTTGGAAAGAGCCACTAACGGGAAAGAGTCTACTGTATGTGTAAAGGTTGCGAATGGGTTGGGGGATTTGTTACACGCTAACATGCACATAAATCGTGGGCATAGAGTTTTATAGAAGTCTAAATTTGATACGAGCATTCCAATAATCAAATCTTCGTAAGATCGCGAGTGGGAAAGAATGCAAGTGTAAAGGCTACTTTATCGTCTACTAAGCAAAAGAACATTACAGATTTTTTTCGACCTGAAAAACAACGAGAACATAAAATGTTTACCGTTTCATGAATTACTGTGAAGTGTTTGTGTTTTGCATCGTTCTTGTTCTATATTTTCGATTAAAACTTTGTTTCATTACGTTTTAACGTAAATAAATATGTTCCTCTGATAATTCGACTTTTTTCAGTGATTCGACCATACTCTCGGTCCCGTTGGTGGCCGATTAGCGGTGTTCTACTGAAGTAACAGATGTAAACTCAGAAATAACTACAAAAAATTGGTTGGCAAGATTTTGAAATTTTTCTTTTTGAATCCGAATTTCAATAAAAGAACAGGTTTATAACTTCCTGAAACTAAAGTAAGAACGTTTCAAAGTGTAAACATGAAGAACTTGTGCCCAGTTGCCCTTACGTTTTGTGCATGTTAATAGATGTAGTGCTGATGGAGATATAAAATTTTTTATAAAATTAAATAATGGTTTTGCATAAAATTCTTTATTTAATCAATAAATTATTCTGAAAAATGGCCAACCTTACTTTTTGAAATTGTAGATATGATATTACAGTAGAGTCCCGCTATTTCGTAAAGCCGCCCATTCCAACAGAGTTCAGAAAAAAAAACAGGAGAAATTAATAAGACGTTCTTGAAAAAAGTACATTTATTGTTATACATTAAGTTAAATTGAGACATTCATAGGGCCTAAGCTTGATGAAAACACCTGAAACCAAATTGGAATGAAAGCTGGTTTTGTTTCCTTCACGTTTTCCATCCATTTTGCGGGAAGGAAGTTACCGCAACAAGCATCCGGTAAAAAGGATACCGGGTCCTTCAGAAAGAAGGAAATATTAGATACAACAGCTAGGCACTAGTAATGTTGTTGCCACCTGCCAGTTGCGTTCATCTGTTTTTCTCCTCCGTTTTCGTTATCTCGAACAAATTTTATTTTTTCTCGATCTTTTTATAAGACGATGCGGTACTAACGGACAGACTGCAGGATGACAAAACGGACAGTTTGAACAACCTATCCCTTTTCTTCCGTTTTTAGAAGAAAACAGAATCATATCGCAATAGAAGAAAAAAACGGATGGTGTAAACTTACATTAAGGTGAGGTCAAGAGTATTTGCCGCGTCTACGAGTGATATGAGTTCAGTTTAGCGTTCACCTCCTCCTCGCTTTCCTCCGAGCCGATGTATAGAACCGACTCTAGCAGATGTCCCCGCACTTAATTTACGCTTTAACAAGTCAATACGTTATTATTATTCATGAAATACGGATATTCCAAATTCCCGCTAAACCGAACAGTGTTCGGTTCTAATTAGTTCGAAATAGTGGGACTCAATTAGTTGAATTGTATGTAAAGTGCTGCCCACCACATTTTTGTTGGTCAATAATATGGTGGGAACTAACCATCTAACTCAAACTGACACACAAAATCTCATAACAAGTACATTTACTAACTTCAAACGCCATCCTCAGTGATGCACAGGCAACAGTAACCAAACTATAACCACTGAGAATGGCGACATTGTCCTTGAAACGCGTTTGAAGTTAGTAAACGTATTTTTTGTGAGATTTTGTGTTCAGGGTTTATTTTATCTAGTTACTTTCTCACAAGACAAACTCAATAGTTATTTACTGACAAGTGAAGATAAATGTATTAAATATTTTTTTTTTAAATATGGCATTCATAAAATGTGTATTAATAATAAACTTACAATATGTTTCTTTCTCTTTCTTCAACGAATGTAAATACTTGCGTCTACGTTCTTTCAAAATGTGTTGCAAACGTCGAAACTGTTCTATATAGAGCGACTGGAGGCGAATGAGTTTATCTCTAGAAATTTTAGTCACCTCTTCCGCAGTATAAATAGCAGCATGTCTGAAAAATAGTAAAATTGTTTGAAAAGATAGCAAAAGTCTTAGTGATTCGTCCTGGTACTTCAAATTCGATTCATATATATATATATATATATATATATAAAATCCAAATACCACTCACTCACCGACTTATCACGAAATCTCAAAAACTACCAAACGGATTGCAATGAAATTTGGGATTTAGCTTCCTGATTTCTTTTAAACGTTAAATTGCCAAATAATTTTATAGAATATAACTTGGAAATTGTTTACAAATAATAGGTTTAATTAAATTTTTAGTTATAAACTACGTTTTATTTAATCCTTAAATCTTGATGTCACCTTCTTGTCAGCGGCCGTGGGTGCTCGCTAAGAAAGGTTTTCAAAAAATTTGAAATTTTAGGGGGGTTTGGGGGGGTCAAAGTAACTAAATGACGATTTCTCTAAAACTACTGAACGGATTGGAATGAAATTTGGTATGCAGCTTCCTCCAGGGCCATAGGGGCTGGCTAAAGAAGGGTTTTAAAAAAAGCGGAGGGTGGGGGGGGGGTTGGGGGGGTCAAAGTTACTAAAAAAAAACCACCGAACGGATTGGAATGAAATTTGGTAAGTAGCTGCTTCCTCTAGGGCTCTAGGCGCTTGCTAGGAAAGATTTTCAAAAAATTCAAAATTTTAGAGGGAGTTTGGGGGGGTCAAAGTTACTAAAAAAAACTACCGAACGGATTGGAATGAAATTTGGTATGTAGCTTCCTCTAGGGCCTATGTGCTCGCTAAGAAAGGTTTTAACAAAATTCAAAATTTTAGGGGGCTTTGGGGGTCAAAGTTATTAAAAATTCCCATAAGAAGTACATAGTGTAGTATATTTATTTGTTAATATACATTTAACTTTGATTTGTTTATCCGTGCAAAGCCGGATCGGGCCAGCTAGTGATCTTATAATGCCTACCATTCTACTACAGTACTAAATATCTTAAATATACTGAACATACCTGATAGCATCAATAAATTTTAGTGGTAAGCAGAAATTCTTTTCAGTTTCAAAACTAAACAGTCTATCATTCATTTTCTTAGCATTGAATTTACAATTCATTAAGAAAATAAGTAAGAAAATAATTTTAGAAATAAACAAATAAGAAAATAATTTTAGAAATAAACATTTTGTCATTTGACAAAAATGTTTAAATAAATTAATTAAAAAATGTTTACTGTAAGGATAGCTTGATGTTCTGAAGTTTAATAATGTATTTTTAAAATAAATGGACTTTTTAATAAATGAACATATAAGCTGAAATGGTTTACATTTTTATTTTAAAACGCCAAAATTAGGGAAAAATATAAATTACATATTAAAATTTTAAATTCATGTTTTCCTGTTTTCAAAACAAACAAACATTTTAGCGTGGGAAACGTGATTTTTATCATTTTTATTATTTTTCCTATTAATTTTGAAAATTTCATAAAGATAAGTATTGAAACAAAAAATTATTTGGCCTAGACAGCTGATTGACACAGATGCGCAGAACACTAAGACAGTTTGTTTAATTTATTAATAACATTAATTTATTCATATTATTTTTTAATAATTATTATTATATTTATTATAAATGACATTATTAGACTTCTAAAATAGTAGTTTCATTACTTCTCTACTTATTCAATTACGGTGAAATTAAATTTTTTGCAGTGACGAAATATCGTCAAATTGTCTTTTACGCATTGAAATAACTCTTGACAATATTTCGTAATATGGCCATTTCTGCGTATTTTAAAATTGATGAAATATCGTCAGATGGTCCCAAAAAGGTTAATACTCAAGTAGGGATAGAAATAACCAATTGATCAAATTTCACAATTATAATTTATTACTGAGCAACTTATGTTTCGCCGTTAGGCATCATCAGGCTACTAAATTGAAATACAGCAAGTATCTTAAAACTAACATACAAACAAAATAGATCTGTTTTTAAAAATCATACTTATAACTTAAATGACCAAATTTTTCTCAATCCATCCCCCTTGTTAAAACCCATTATGTAACCACACCTTGCCCTTGCAGTGTTTACCTAGGCCACATTCCATTGCCCTTGCTGTATTTCAATTTAGTAGCCTGATGATGCCTAACGGCGAAACATATGTTGCTCAGTAATAAATTAATTGCGAAATTTAACCAATTGGTTATTTCTATCCCTATTATGGAGTTTCACCAAGTTCCAACTGTTTTTACTTTAAATACTCAAGTACATCTTCTGTAGCCCTCACTTACTTAAGAGGATCTTCCAACTGACTATCGACACTTTCAGCATCAGAAGACTCTTGGTCTTGCGCTCGCCACACATTGTCCAACATGGAAGGTTCGACATCGCTATCGGATTCACTTGCGTAGTCAAGAACAAGGCTGCCTTTGGAATTCACTTTATAAGCATCAGTTTCAACTGTAAACCAATTTAAATAAACATTCTATGAAACTATCATGCATAGTAAAACACTTAAATTAGAAACGCTAATAAATTTCTTATTTCCTTTAACACATTCCAGAAATTTCTGTACTTAAATTGTCATTCTCTGATCAAATTACCCAACATTGTTTACAGATTTAATCAATACTATAGGAACACAAAACAAAAACATTGTAGTGTTATTTTTTGAAAAAAAATAGTATTAATTAGGAAACAATTAATTAGTCTGCAAACTTTCTTAATATACAGTCGAATTTGGTTTTAATGGCCTTGGCTAATGCGTCAACTCGGAAATAGCGTCATTTTTTTTATGTCCGGTCAAATCCTTCTTTTACGTTATTATAAACCCCTGTTTTAGCATCAATAAATATTTTAACCACTTGGTTGTAACGTCATAAATCTACAAAATATTTTTTACTTTAATTTCAATAAACATTTTTAAATTATAATGTTTTGTAAATATAACATACCATAGTAAACGTCATCTTTTAAGATGCGATGCCACTGAACACAAAAATGTACTGTCAGTTGTGTGTAACTAAACCCAAGACCTTGCTGGGAAAGTATTAGGACAAAAAAGCGTGGGATAAACCTCTCATTAGCCTGCGAGACATTTACTCAGTTGTGATCGCTTCCCAGTGTGAATTGTTCCTTAGGAGGGGTGGGACAGTTAGCAGTGTTGCTATAGTGGAATCCCCCTCTACCGACTTTGACGGGACCATCCGGAGATTACATTTTCCCACATTTTCAACCTACTTTTTTTGTATGAAACGTTAAAAATAAAGTTTCAGTTACTCTGTGCGCATAAATAAACGTGAGAAAATAAATACTTAGTTTGTTTCGCGGTTTGATTCTGAGGAGGGAGAAAAAAGGCAGCCCGACATCAAAGGAAAGGGGGACTTCTAACATTTTTCGAGTTTGAGAAAACTGAATTCAAAGTTTGACATTGGCACATTTTTTTAAAGCCGCTACTTAGTTTCTAATAGATGTTTAAGTTGCAGAAAAAGTTTACATTTTGATTAAAAAAACAAAAATTAAATATTGTACATACAATAGGGCTATTATTTTTGGATTCCCGATTTTCGGAGGTGATTTGGATAACCAGGGTTTCAGTTGACCCCAGTTCGGTTAACCGGGGTTTTACTGTACTGTAATTTTAGTGTTTGTTAAATTACAGTAATGCTACAGTTTGTTAATAGTTCACAAAACATGTATTTAAATGTTTAACCTAATTTTTTGCTCATTAAAACTTAACACGCTTCAAAATGTTACTTAATTTATAATTGTAACATAACTAATTTATAATTGTGAGGTGACCTCAGCTCCAATTAGCTCAAATCAGGGGTGCAGAAAATGTTTTAGCACACAAAATTTCCCCAGAACACACTTTTTTTCACTAAAAATTTCCCCAAAATTGATCGCTATTCGCTACAGATGCGCCAGACATTAACAGTTTGTTTATCTATTTCAACATATTTATTGGCCTTATGTTTTAATAATTTTTATCATATTCACTATAAATTCCAATATAAATCTTCAAAAAAAATAATAATAGCATTATTTTTACTTAATTAACTACGGTGAAATTAAATATCTACAGTGATATATCTTCAGATGGTCCCAAAAGGTTTAAAACAAAAAAAAATACAACTTGATTATTGCTATTTTATTATGTTTAAAAGTAGGCCTAAGGCCCGTATTACACTGTAAAATAATTTATAAAATAAGTTTTATAAAACTTCTTTGACAAAGATCTTTGATAGTGTAATGGGCCTTCTTTTATAATATATTTCTTTTAAAAAATTTAAGAGGTTGGCATTTTACCTTTTATAAAATGTTAGATACATTTTTACCTTTTAGTACATGTTCACTTTTCAAAACTTTTATAATAGGTGGATACCATCTTTTATAAAACATATTTTATAAAATACTAGCTGACCCGGCAATGTATTGCTTAATTTGAAACTTTGAAAGACTGTAATTCGTATCCCTGAGGGCCCATGTAAATTATAATGGGATTTTGCTCATTGCTTGATTTACCTAACCTAAAATTATATTCAGTTTTTGATCCAAATCAGTTGTTGATCAAAATCAGCTGTTGATCAAAATCAGCTGTTTTAAGCTTTTCATACGAACAGCTGTTTCTGATAAAATCAAAAGAAATATTTCTTCTTCTTCCTTAAGATTGACCTTCCATAAGATTAACATTGAAACTTTGAGGCCCACTGGGGCGTAGCCCTAGTGTCCTAGGACTTTGGTAAATGGCCTAAAACCTTCCCAGGGTTAACCTGTGTTACTATGCAAAATTTCAAAGCAATCGGATGGACGGTTTGGTAACACATAAAGGACAAACATACAGACAAACGTACAAACATACATTGAATTTTATATATATATAGATTTTACAGTGTAACACGGGCCTAATACTTAAGTGGTTAAAAGAAAGTTTAATGTTATGTTTAATTAGTTCCAATTCAATTACCGAATTACCTACCACAGTCACTACTGAAAATTGTCCGAACAGATCACACGAATTGAAAGAAAATTAAACTTAACAATTACTTTTCATTTGTTACATTTAGTTAAAAAATAAGTGATCCCGACACGCTACGACTTTTTAACTGTCAAAATCAGTTCTCCCATACCCAAAAACACATAAAACTTTCCCCTCATTGTATTTTCAAAATTTTGACCCAAAAACGAGACCCCGACGCGCTACGACTTTTTAACTGTCAACATCGGTTTTCCCGTTCCTAAAAACATATAAAACGTTACCCCACACTGTATTTTCAAAATTTTGATCAAAAAACATGATCCCGACGTGCTACGACTTTTTAACTGTCAAAATCGGTTTTCCCGTACCCAAAAACATATAAAACGATACCCCATAATGAATTTTCAAAATGTTGATCCAAAAACGTGATCTCTACGCGCTACGACTTTTTAACTATCAAAATCGGTTTTGCCGTACCTAAAACCATATTAAACGTTACCGTACACTGTATTTCAAAATTTTGAACCAAAAACGAGACCCCGACGCGCTACGACTTTTTAACTGTCAACATCGGTTTTCCCATACCCAAAAACATATAAAACGATACCACACACTGAATTTTCAAAATGTTGATGCAAAAACGTGATCCCGACGCGTTACGACTTTTTAAATGTCAAAAATCGGTTCTCCCATACACAAAAATATATAAAACGAGACCCCACACTGAATTTTCAAAATGTTGATCCAAAAACGTAACTCCGACGCGCTACGACTTTTTAACTCGCAAAATCGGTTTTTGTGTACCCAAAAGCATATAAAACGATTGCTCCACACTGTATTTTCATAATTTTGACCCAATATTTGCAAAATGTTAACCCAAAAATGTTATCCTGACGCGCCCCACTTCACGCTAGAAAGCTAAAAAGCTTTTCAACTCTCCGCAATAAAATTACGAAGATTTTGGTACCAACAGAAGTTTTCTACGACGTCTGTGATCAAGGTCACTAGATAGTGACCTTGGTCTGTGATTGCTTATACCGTGTATACAGGACAACTGACACACAAAAAATCATCGCATAATTTCAATACTTCAGCATTTTAATGCAAGCCGAAGTAATAAAAAATGAGTACGCACATCACATTGTTCGCATTTTACTGATAAAGACCGATTTCGAATTTCGGTAAAAGAAAATTAAAAAACATCGGTAACACCCATACATTAAGTATCGTATAATTTGGTTTAATATGATTTAATTCTAATGCTTGAATAATATCATTTGTATGAAACTAATCAAAATTTGCATACCTGTATAATAATTATTATTTTTTAATACCCAACGAATGTATTTGAACGCCCGTCAAGAATCAGGAAACTGCCATTCATCAACCGGCACAAAAATATCGTATCGGCGACTCGGCCGTACCATATTTTGTGCGGTGAAGATTAATGTCGTATCGCGGCTCCACCGTACGATATTTTGTGCGGTGAAAATTAAATAGGAACCCTGTCCAACTTGCAACAGAGAGCAGACAACACACTTTGTCTGTTTGCAAACACTTTGTCTTTGTGTTTGTTGGTGTGTTTGTTTATGTATCATACAAACTGATTAATCTGACCTTTGTTCCCATTCATTTCTTAAAATCTATTTTTCCCCAAAATAATGATATTTTCCTTATTTTTGTTGGATATTTCCCCGGCCAAAATTTCCCCAGCTCAGTCCCAATTTCCCCCGAACCTCGTTCGGGCGTTCGGACATATTCTGCAGGCCTGGCTCAAATTACCTGGACCTTACTATACATTAAAAGAAAATTATAGTTTTTTCTTTTTAATAAACGTAATGAATAAAATTGTCAATAATAGTAATACTGTATAGTTGTTTGTCCTTTCACTCAAGCTAATAAAAAATACAATTTCCTATTGGTACATCTTTTGCAAGCGTACTCGGATGTAGCGTAAACATTCATTCGGTCCCTTTGTTGACGCTATAACCACGTTTAACTGTATAAGAAAACAAACTTAATAGTTAGATTGTAAAAATATATATTTATAACACAGGCAATAATAAAGAAAACACTTACCAAATGGATTAAGCGCTTTGGTCGGTTGATTCAATGTTTGAGAAATATCAACCATTTCATTCTCATCTTGACTAGAGACCGACTTGTTCTCCTCGTTCTTTACAGAACGAGTATAATGGGACAAACTAGCTAATAAAGACTCTGTAGTTTGAGGTGGCATGTGTTTCCCTGATGATTTTTGCCTCTGTAAATGAGCTCTACGAAAATGTTCCTCACATAACCTGCAACAAAATTAACAACTCCATAAAGTAAAGAGAATGTTACATCAGCGGGTTCCTGCTCAAGTAGGCAATGAAGGGCAGATGTCTGGGCCAAGAAAGGAACAAAAATTATATAAAAACTAGCAAGAAATTTGTCGATGAAATAAAAGTTAGATTGACAGACAAAGTTTATGATCCTTTTTAGCTAAAAAAAGTTCAAAATAGCATTCTTACTCAAAATGTCATGTATGTAACATTTTCCGACTAGCTACTGTTCACAAAATTGTCTTACCAGTAATCTTTACAGATTTATTTATTAAACTTGGTTAAGAGCACAATTTGTTCATGAGATAAGTTAACCCTTTGCACTCTGGTAGGATTTTTAATATTAGTCCTCTGGGCTCGGATGGAAAGTAGTGCTGGCCACAGCCATTTCTCTGTCAAGTATAAATAGTTGGTGCAAGTTACAAGGTAAAATCCCTTAAACACCCAGATGGCCAGTAGGACTGGCCACACAAATGATCTGCATTAATTTATTTTTAGTATAATTTTGTCTGGATTGTGCTAAAACCTATAGTCCAAATCTTAAACTAATTAATTCCCGCTTCTTCTCTGGTCTGTGTTGTATCAAAACGTAGCAATATTCGTTACATTATAACCTTACCAGCAGTTTAGTTTTATGTTGAGGTGGTCTAGGCTAGTGTTTTTAAATTTCGAAGTAATTTAATAGAACAAAAGTTAATTAGTTTATTATTGCTTTTAAGTGTTTTTTTGTTAACAAGTACTTGATTTTGTTTTATTAAATTACCAAAAAATATTGTTAGAGATAAGTTGTATACAATGGTTTATTTTATTCATTGAAATATATTATAACTATATATTTACAAAACTCACCAATAACAATATAATATATCTAATTTATTTTTATGGCAAAATAAAAGAGTTACTAAAAGCCCATGATAAACCAAAATAAATACCCACTAACAACATTTCAGATTGTAGTGAAAAATAATTCAGAGCTGTTGACGACGCACGGTAAAGATGGCGGCAGAGCTGATAACAGTAACGTAAGCGGCCATTCAGGCTAGCCATCCGAGCTGTGAGGATGTCTAATTCGGTAAATATTCAGAGCTGATTGAGAATAGCGTATGGCCAGCAGTAGGCTACTGGCCATCCGAGCGCAGAGGGTTAAGGATAACCTTTAGATCTGCAAGGTTCTTAATAGTGTCGATAGAGAGAAACAAGAAAAAAAACTTTATAGGGAAGCAAGATCCAGCTTCTATGAGACAAAAGGAGGATCTAGGGTTATAAGTAATAAATGAATATTGCTTTAAAGTTAAACTGTAGGATTTCAAAAATAATTCTATAAAATCTATGGATTAACTGAAATGAACAAAATTTATGAAATAGTATAACCACAACTCACAAATAAGACTACAGAAAAGATTCAGTCAAGTTACAGTCCGAACCTTAACTCAAAAAACAGTCAACGTTAAACCTAGCACATGTGTTAATAACAGGATGTTAAAGGGGTCTAAGTTAAAGCAAAGAACAGTATAGGTAGTAGCATTTAGGATGGCGCGTGGTTTGGGCAGAAGCAGTAATGCCCTTCTCCCTCCAACACCAGTCTTTGTCGTTTTGTAAGAAAAATACAGTCTGTGTCAAATCCATCGATTAGAGGGCCGCCGAGCAATTTTTAGCATTGGACGCGCTTTCAATTACAAGCTTCTGCACAGTACTAGGATTATTTAAATAGGACAAATTTTATATATTTGGAATCTGCGTGATATGTTGCAACTAACAGTATAAATATCTTCCAGTTTAGTAAATGTTTGGAATTTATACAATAACAAATACTTCGATTTTTTAAATCGGGTCATGAAAAAGTAGTAAAGCGTAAACTTTTTTTATTTTTAGGGTAGAAAGAAACTTCCAGCGGCAAAGTTGTAGAAAATTAGTTGATCTACATATTTTATTTCAAACATTTTTCAGTCAGATGTTTGGTTTGTCCAAAAATCGCTTGCAAATAAGCGCAACCAATATTATCAGGTAATAGCCTAATGTAAATATATTGTTTTTTCTTTTTCTTATATCTATAGTTAATTTATAATAATTAACTGAATTGAAGAGCGGGACAGTTAATTATTTAATGTAATGTAAATATATAGTTTTTTCTTTTTTTATATCTAGCCTATACTAAATTCATAAGAAACTACTTGAAGAGGTGGACAGTAAATTATTTAATGTAATGTAAATATACTATTTTTCTATTTACTTATGTCTATAGTAAATTTATAATAAACTACTTTATAAGTAATAAAATAGCCTTTAATTTAAATTGTATTTTAAGCGTGTTTAGTACATGTTTTATTTAAAATGTCTCGATATCATAAAGTAAATAAGCCAACATAACTAGGGTTGACTGTATAATGCCCCGCCTAAACTTAGGATAGGTACTCTGTCTCACTCGCACTACCCGCCCTACGCACCATCCTATATGATTTTATCTATACTAGCATGTACTGTATAACAATTACAGTAAGACCTCGATAATCCGGCAGACTCGATAGTTCGGCATCATTCATCTTGAAAATTTGCACTTATTAAAAATAGCAGTTTTTGTAATTATTAAGTGATTTAAGCCCGGACTACACTGTCTGTTGGCTCCGTATCCGTTAAAAACAGTGTGTAAAAATCTACTGCTCAAAAAACTTGTCCAAAACAAACATTTCAATCAAAATTTCTCCTAAAAATCGAACCGATTCAAAACAATGTGCTCTCGTCGTCCTTTAAAAACGTTAAAGGGACCGTTTAACACTTTCGTTGCTGACAGTATTTTGTTGAACGTATTTCACTTAATGAAGATTATTTGAACAAATTGAAGTCTTTGGAAAAAGATACATTAAATTTCTTGTAAATAGTTGTTCGATTTAAAACCGCTTTCAGGGTACCTACTAGTTCCCAAGAATAAAAATCAGTGACTTTTCAGTGACTTTTAGGGTACAAATTTAAAAAATCGAGTTTTTATATAAAAGTCTTTATTCTAAATCACTTATGACTTATGTCTACTTCTCGTAGTAATACACCCAACTAGTGATACACGAAATGCGTGATGTTTTAGTCGATTGTCTCGATTGTTCAAACATCTCGAGCATCAAACAATCGCGCATCACTACGCCGCAACTTGTCTGCTCCGCTGTTCCCTACTACCATTGAAGAAAGAACATTGTAAGAAGCGAAACCCCCATGTTATCAGAGGTAACACTTTTTAACAGTCGAAAAAGGCTAGTTGGGGTCGAGGCCAACAGGTACCGCCAGCAGCATCGCCACGCGGACTGTACCTTCTCTGTTGGGACTGTACCGTCGGTCGGTCGCGTCCTCGTTTGTGAAGTTACTCTAATGGGTCGGATGTTTGGAAATTTGTAATTTTTATTGGTGATAGAGAACATTAATTAACATTATTTTTTTTCATTAGTTCTAAAATTAACATTTTACTTTTTAGTTTTACTTTTAAAAATTCAGCAAACTCCGTAGCAATTTCATATGTAGTCTAATTTTTATTTATATAAAGCTAAAATTTGGAAAACCTGTTCTTTTAGTGTACTTTCAAGTTCAAAGAGTTTACCTGATTTTAGAAGTGCATTTATATTAAATCTTTAACTTTAAATTTTGTAAATTTTGTATGCTTGGTTTCAAGAGATTTGTAATATTATATTTGTGTGTATGTTGTTTTCCAATGTATGTATGTGTCAGGGGCGGATACAGGATTTAATTTTGGGAGGGGTCATAAGAAGTCGAAAACAATATTTCCGAGAATTTAACAACAACGGGTCTGGGGCATTATAATATACATATATAAACTCTATGAAATAGCTTATAAATATTGTCTTGAAAGAGCAAGAGTTTCTTACAGATTAAAGAATAAAATTGACACTAATCATTGAAGAGTTAACAGGATACAGGGACGGTATTAAAATCAACACGATCATTAAATCCACTTTGTTTCACTAAATTTAAAACAACTTAACAACAAGCTTTCACGTATTGAAGTCATAAAGTTCCATACGGCGGGGATTCCGTAAAACAATTAGCCCAACCAATAGAGATTTTTTCTTTTTCATTAAATTTCAGTTTTAAAATTTGTTATAAAATAAAAAAAACATCAGGCAAGGAATTTTTGCACATTTTTTATAAACAAAAATAACAATATATTTTGACATTTTGGATTTTGTGTTAATATTATAAAAATTTATGCATGGATCACGATATTTCCAACGGAACATTTGTAGAGAATTAAAAAACCTACAAAATGGTTTTTGAAAACCCCGATGGAACCAAGAAAAGTCGGAAAACGATTAAAAATTACTATCCAAAAGTTCATATCTTTATTAATTTATAATACTGTATTTATGACAGATCTTTCGGAATATTATTGCTTAGTATGTGTATTTCAAACATTCGGAAGATAAAATTTGTCGCATTTAATAGTTTTTGCACAATTGCAGTATAAACAATTTAGACAATTATCTTGCATAATGCGGAGGAGAAGAGAACGGCAGGCTGCTGTTTCCGACACTACCACTGCCTCTCTTGAAAATTTACCATCGGCATCGCTAGCAAATTTACGCGTTTTGCGCTATGTTCTGAAGCATTTTTATCATACTTTATCAACCTTAAAAAATTAAAGAGATAAGAATTGTATATTTTAATTTCTACTTTCAGAATCCGTTTGGTACATTTAAATCGGGCTAATTTACCTTCCCAAGCTAATTGTTTACATTACGCTCACCCATTCCCTTATGCGAACAATAAGCGTACACCTAGTTATGGATCACCCAGTATAATAATTTCGTAGTCTATGTGTACCATACTTTGCTTTGTGTTATTTTAGTTGTTGCTTACGTGATCGATTGTAAGTTTTTTTGTAATAATACGAGTATGAAGATTATTATTATTTATTTATTTGTAGTTCCCCCCCCCCACCCCAGTTCAAAATAGTGACCATAAAACTAAATCTTTCAGAGCGTTTTAGCAAAACTGTCACAAGTATTGCCAGCAAAACAATACTTTTTATAAGCTTTAAATATCCCAAAAGCTGTGGTACTGAACAATCTAATACCTTATTTGAGAACGGCTGAAATTATACGTTTGTCAAAACATACTTAATTGTATTGCAATTTTACCTAAGTTTTTGCACATTTAGTTTTAAATATTTTACCCATTTTGTCCGATTTTATGAAATAAAATGTTTATTTGTTAATTACTGTTGCATGCATATTTAACATTTACCTTGTAGGCCTATGGGATATTTTTTCAACACAACAAGCTTTTATAATATTTCACAGTAATAGATTATCAAATCAAATTCAGGAAAACCCTATGTTCAAATAATATTAATTGGAGATTTAAGATAATTTTTATACGGTAGGCCTATTTGACATAATTTTTGCATTGTTACAAAAAATCATTTACTACTTAAAATTGTTTTTATATTCATTAAAAATAAATATTAAATTTATGCCACACTTTATAAATGGGTTATTAAAAACATTATTAATAATAAATCATTGTTCAACAGTACTGTAAATATAGGTGCAACGTGCGCCAAATATTGAAACATGAGCTTGCTCCCTCCACAACGAAAACTAAATTCTCTTCGTTGGGGATGATGAAAAGGAGAATTGAAAGTAGATTGTACAAGGCAGTGCAAGAGGCAGATATATTCGCGGTCTGGTGGTGCGGGGAAATTTAAACTCTGTCTATAGTGTCAGTTTCGTCTCGGGCGCTGCAAAAGACTGGTGGCGCTCCGAGTGGTTTCGATCTGAACTACCACGCAAGCGTCCGCTTAAAACCCATTACGTTTCGCTTCTTATAGTGTTGTTTCTTCAATGCTACTACGCCCTACTCCCCCTTACCGAACGCTGTTCCTGTTTATATTCATGTTTCGGCACTAAAATCATTGAAACAACATAAAACACATAATTACTCCGCTTTATATATGCTCAAAATTATTTTACAGGCTAGATATGTCTTATAAAAAACTTATCAGGTTATTATAGGAAAAATATTTGATCACCTTGAAGCCTGGGGCTATGATCACAATTATAACATCAGGTCACTCGCACGATAGTATACGGAACTTTTTTTTTATATTTGTTACAATCCAGCGCTCAGAGAGCTTATATTATAAATATTGTATATACAAAATTATTTTGTTTTAGGCTTTTAAAATTTATTAGTTAGTGGCAATCTCTCTACGCAGTTAATGTTTCGTAGTTTCAACGTGTAATTTACGTGTTCATAGACAGTACATATGCGTTTATTTATAGTTTATTCCCTGTCTAAACCATTTTAAAGGAAGACCTCGATAATCCGGCATATTCGATAGTCCGGCATCACCAGATCACCGAGCGTGCCGGATTATCGAGGTCTTACTGTATTATTACAACTATGAAAAGAGACATTTATAAGCTTAAATTCCAGCTAGAATCTCTGATTTGTTAATTATAAACAATAAAAAAATCAATAAAAGATTAAAATAAAATGATTTATTAGGCCTACCAAACAATTTTTGGATAACCAGATCACAAACATACTTTCATATAAAATATGTTGTTAATCTATTAACACACTTACCCCATTTCTCTCTTATCTGTTTTCAGAGCTGCTTGGTTACACTTCTTGCCTGTGACAGCGTAAACATAAGAACACGGCTTGTAAGGTGCGCTCTTGTCCTCCAAGATGTGTGAAAGACAATAACTGTAACCTTCTACACATGTCTGAGAACATTTTCTTGGAGAATATTTACATGAATCTTGAAGAGCTTTACTCAACAACGCCATTGCTTTTTTCACCGGCGATGTATTTAATGCAGTTGATCCTTTTAACTGACGCTGCATGACTAAAATCATATTGACATGTATAAATAAATTTCTTCAAATAGTACGATATTTTACAGGACTAGCGTAAATTTTATATAGGTTTTTCAGTTCATGTAGTTGGCTTCTTTAGAAGAATGTTTAGTGTTTTATAGAGGTAGATTTATTTTTAAACCACAATAAAACTGTGAGTCTGCATAGAGTGGTTATTTTATGCATTAGAAGGCAAAAAAGATACCTACTGTAAAATTAGGAATATTAGCCTATTATTCCTAATAGAAAAATAAGTTTGTGTAGTAGGTCTTCAGAAGAAATTCTTATTACATACACACTTTTATAATATTTAAGCTTAGCGTAGAATTTTCCAAACAACTTATTTTTTACTGATGATATAAAATCAACTGAAACACTCACCAAAAAGTTTAATAAACCGGAGTTTTGCAATTATTAAAGGGGTTGTGGTTGTCGGTCATTTGTAAATGTAGCTGAATTGAGTTGAGTTGTCTTTATTTAGGGTGAGTTTAGGACTTTAAGAGTTCTTTCTTCCATCTAACCCATTACATAAATATCAATCATATTACATTGATTTATAAAATATTACAAACATTTACAATAATAGACTAGGCTCTTTAATAAAACACAAACCAATATATACAAAAACATAATAGTAGCCTAACTAATTAATAAGAAAAGCTAATTTTACAATTCTCTCAATTAAAATTCCTTCAAAAAATAATACCTACAAGCTTTCTTCCAAACATTCATAAACCCATTCATACAAATCCGATTGTTATATATACTCCTCTAGAATAAATAAAAAAATCTAAAAAAAACAAAATGTCCCTTGTAAATTTACGACTTTAGACTTGAGTTACATTTATAACCAAAATAAATATCATTGAAATATATATCAGAAGACAAATGTGGACCAAATACTTAAGAATACAGTCATCAACGCCCAATCATCCTTTACGCCGCATGATAAATGCAAGCAGTAACATCAGAAACTCATTCATGTGTCAAAATAGGTCCATGGCCTCCATGTTAACGTGTGGCGTTCCTGAAACCATCCCAGTGACATACGACGACAGACCAGGCATATGGGATGGAGTGGAAATTGTATTGGAACTACCAAACCGTCTAACGAAAAACAACCACCTGGCAGTCTTGAAAAGTGAAGCATTGTCCATGATAAATGAGCTTTATGATCGCCATATCAAGATATTCACCGATGGCTTAGTGGACATTGAAGGAAAAGTTGCGGGTGCCGGTTACTTCGATGAAACAACTGGTGATAGGTACTACGTGCCAGCAAACTCATTGTCCAGTATGGACGCAGAATTACTAGCTATAAATGCAGCGCTTACAAGTTGTTTATCGTTGAAAATATCGCTGGTGTGTGTCTTAACGGACTCCAGAAGTGCTCTGCAGGCTATCTTGAACCCCAAACCTACGGCAAATGCTTTTCGTATCTTGGAAATTAGACGCCTGCTTTGTGAACTACAGAGCCATAGATGTGAAATTACTTTGCAATGGGTACCATCGCATTGTGATGACGTATACGGAAATCAGGTTGCGGACCAAATAGCAAAAGCAGCCTCTAAAATACAGCCTACAGATGAGAAGAAGGTTTCATTGCTTCACTGTAGGAATCAAAGCAACAAATATTTTTATAAAGCCTGGTCGGACAAATGGAATCAGTCAACCGTTAAGAGACACCTGCACAAAATTCAACCCTGATGGGAACTTATATAAAGGGGTGCAAAGACAACTAGCATCTTTTGAAGCAAGAGCTAGAATCGGTCACATAGTGACGCAGAAATACCTATTCCGCTTCAACCTTACCGATTCGTCGCACTGTGCATTATGCGAAGACGGTGAAGAGGATCTGGAGCACATTCTTCTGCGTTGCAGCTATCCAATTCTTTCAAGTGATCTACTAAGAGCAGAAGTCAACGATTTTGAGGACATCCTTAAAAACAAAAAACATTGGCAGCTTGCTTGTGCTGCGTACATTGGACACCGGGCCATCGGCTATGATTGATGCTGGAAGCCTGTACTAAGAAGTAAGTAAGACTTGAGTTACATTTATAACCACGATGACATTCGAACGATTTCAAACTACATCCTTCATTGAGGATCGATTCCCTCCACTTTTAATCGATTTACCACTAATCGACCGTGACCAAGAAAATAAACGGTATCAGTTAACTGACACAAACTTTCTCCCAACTTCTGTAGTCAAAATAATATTGTTTTAAATCACTTTATTTATTACTTTTTAGAACAAAACAAAAAAATAATATTCTACCTACGTCAATCGTATAAAAAAATTATTGTCCAAGGCGGGATTCGATCGCGCGACCTTTGAATTACTGGCCGTGATCGCTACCATGGTGCTACCCCGTGCGGCCACCGCCGCAATGCTAGATTGACAACATAAACTTGTTTATTTTTAAACATTTCCCCATAATTATAAAACGCCGAAGTTTTGATAAAAGCGGGTGGTGTCATTTTGTTTGGCATCTTAAGCACTATAAATACTGAAAATTTGATCAAAATCGTTAGAGCCGTTTTTGAAAAATTTGCATTTTTGTCGGTTTTTATGGGTTTTTAGGGGTAAATTACCCTTAAAAATTAAAAATTCCAAAAAATGAAAAAAACACCTGGAGATATTAGGGTTTAGTAGGCCCTACCTACATACCAAATTTCATGAAAATCGGACCAATAGTGTCCTCTCTGGTCGTGTATACATACTGACAGACTGACAAACAGACACCACTCTAGAAACACTTTTTTGGGTTCAGGGAGCACCAAAACAAAAAATTCCACTAAAAATATTTTTGGGTTCAGGGAGCACCAATACAGATAATTGCACTAAACCATTTTTTAGGGTTCTGGGAGCACCAAAACAGATAGCCTAATTCAACTGAAAATTCAAATTCGAACATTTTTACGAAAACAATAATTTCTCCATATACTACGTATAGGGTGGAGAAATTAAAAATCATAGCTTACGTGATTTTGTTTATTTGATTTATTCTATGTGAGTTTTTTTGAAATAGAAAATATAATCAACTCCTATAAAAGTGAGTGTACGAGCGTACGTACGTATGTGAATAACATGTTTACACTTTTGAAACATACTGTGACTAAAGACTGACAAATAACTAAACCTCTGAAACCTTGTAGATAAGCTTACCGAGCGATAAGAAAGTTCAAAGTCCAGCTTTGAGTGTTGTTCAATCAGTCTTATACTAATGACGATAGCGCCTTGTTCAACCGTCAATATATTTTTTTGTGAAGTTTGTAGTAATACGATAATTAGTTTCTGTGTGTTTTCGTTACTTGTTCAATATATACGCGAGAACAACAAAAAAATAGCCTGGCGTTCTAACTTAGGCATATAGTTTTTAGTCACAGTACCTTTCCAATTTAGTAAACATATAGCCTAGTATATAAGTTAGTACATTAATTATTGTTTATTATTAATATTGTCGGACTACAAGGAAAGGTTACATTCTCTTTTTCGTGCTATCAACTAGGTTTACGACGGTAAAAACTCCGACGAAATGGACACTCTAGCTACACTTAAAGAGTGTATAAAAAGTGATCCAGACGACTTTTAATGAAAGTTTTTTCATTATTATTAATAATATCCGACATTTCATTTTTTGTTTTTTTTAGTTAGGCTAATTCTTGTTAAATATAGCCTAATGTCTAACTAATATATCATAAAATTTTAAGTTGACCCAGTCTTTGTATAGGCCTACTATTACCACTGGCTTCGTTCAATCGGAATTACTTCAGTTCTACAGAGCCACTAACGTGTTTCTCTCTCGCTGAGTATCTTATATAAACTCCATGTTTTCTTATTGCTCCTTCAACTAGACTTCCGTGGTATGAAATTTTTGGTGTTAAATAATTTAGAAAAATGACACCAGGAGCACGGCTTATTTAAGTATTCATGACCAATAAAATGTAATCTTTACTTTGATGTAATCTTTTACTATTTCACGTATATTTTTGTGATTTCTTTCATTAATTTTGTTTAGTCAACTTACTGTTCCTTTGGGGCACTGCATGCAAGTCCAATATACAATGCATGCAGAGGGCCCAAAATAACACATTCTACGAGTAATTTTGAATCCACCATGGTAGGCCTATACTCGTACCTCTGAGATCCATAACTATCTGGACATGCCACTGATGCAAGAGGAAATTGTTTGTCGAAGTAGTAGTCACATGAAGCAGCTATCGGGGCATCCTAACCCTCTTGCCAGGCTGTTGTTAACTCCATGTTCCATCAGAAGACTGAGAAGCGGAAGGACATGCTGTCTGACTAGGAAGAATTGTGGGCCGGTGGCTCTTCTATCTTCATAAAGCCATTTTCTCTTTAGCTAATCTAATTATAGTGTGTTGACTGATTATAGATTAAAATAATAAAAATTTTTTAAATAATAAAAAATTTACTGTTTATCTTTTATTGTATGGTTTCAGTGATTCGGTTGTTTTATTTAGTGCAAACATATCAAAAATGACTAAAGTTAACCTCTATATTTTTGGAGTTTTAGGCCTATTTCTTTTGTATTTTCTAAAGGCCTTAACATTTTATTTTACACGGATATTTTTTGTGTTTTTAGAGTCAGTTTTACGAGTTATTTCAGAATATGAAGAAATTTTTCAAAACCTCTGGTCACCGCGTCCTCCATTTTGGTATTTATTTACTTTACCTTGTCAAACGAAACTACTATAAACACACAAACCTGAACTTTTTTCTTAATAAATATAGTATTTATACACTTCACTGATACCGGGAAACCAATATTTAACCATATTCAACATTTACAACATTAAAAACTTTCAAATCAAAAGTTCGTTAGGCCTATGGAAATTTACATTGTAAAGTGCCGACATGTTTTTCTTACCGTCCTGACAGCGTTGCCGGATTGTTCTTGTTCTTTTTTGTGTAGAAACGAACAGTTTAGGCAACTCATTCTAATTATAAATAGTGTGATAATACGACGAAATATTATAATTATATAAATATTATAATCATACTGTTATCGGCAAAATACTGTGACTAAACAGTTTAGGTAAGTCCTCTAGTTTTTTTTTTTATTCTAATTATATAAAGTGATAATACGACGAAATATTATAATTATACAAATATTATAATCATACTGTTATCGGCAAAATACTGTGACTAAACAGTTTAGGTAAGTCCTCTAGTTTTTTTTTATTCTAATTATATAAAGTGATAATACGACGAAATATTATAATTATACAAATATTATTATCATACTGTTATCGGCAAAATACTACGACTAAACAGTTTAGGTAAGTCCTCTAGTTTTTTTTTTATTCTAATTATATAAAGTGATAATACGACGAAATATTATAATTATACAAATATTATAATCATACTGTTATCGGCAAAATACTGTTTAGT
>JAGFPH010001940.1:213840-231697 GCA_018207615.1 Philaenus spumarius
TTTTTTTTATTCTAATTATATAAAGTGATAATACGACGAAATATTATAATTATACAAATATTATAATCATACTGTTATCGGCAAAATACTGTAACTAAACAGTTTAGGTAAGTCCTCTAGTTTTTTTTTTTTTTATTCTAATTATATAAAGTGATAATACGACGAAATATTATTTCTCAAATGAGGCAACCTTTACTATCGAGTTACCTTGATTTATACACACCTTAATTAGTACAATAACCTATTGTTCGATTTGGCAACGTTGATTAATTTCCATTTTAAATACCCAGTTAAACGGTACTTTCTATTGTTTGATGCATTTGTTTACGTAATTATGTTTGTTACATTATTTTCACATTTTCTTGCTTCGTGGATACTTTTGGGGTTCATATTGTTTAGTTAATTTAATTCTTACATGTTTGGTGTATGTGAAGTGATTTATTTTGTTATAATTACGTCACATATCGCGGAAAAGTCGAAACTTAACCTATACAATTTCAAGTTTTATTTCTTTCATAACTCCTACAAATATTATTTCCCGGGAAAATTTTTGTTGTTTCTACAATCAGTTAGATGTGTTCTTTCATGTTATATCAAATTCCCTTAGAAATCGTTTGACAAGGTAAACTACATTTTTACCTCTATTTTTACCAATATTAGTTGGATGGGGTGTTGTAGAAAATAATTAAACCAACCTACGTAACTGCAGTCGTAAGCACGGGATAAACGAGTGAGAATTTTTGCGCAGTCGCCAGATATGGGACTGGCCAAGCAAGGAATGGTCGAGAATCGCTCGCTCTGCGGCATGATCTGGCAACACTGAGCATCCAGTGTTGCCTAGTACGAGCGCCAGCACTGCACCACTGTACATTTATCTACGTTTCTTAGTTTGCACGATTTGACAGCGCAAAAATTCTCACCTGGCTTATTCCATGCTCGCGACTGTGTAGTATAATGTTTTAGCAAATTTTGACTGCTAAATTAATACCTACATAGACTAAGGATAAATAATTCAGCACACACTTAAGGTTGAATAAACTAACAAAATGCATAATTTAGTAGCACTACTTTCCAAAAAGAAAGGTTGTTAGCTGGTGCCATTTAACAAGTAGGCCTATAGGCTAGGTGCTTATAGTTCACCAATATTGTTTGTATTTGATGTGTTGTAAAAATGTGACCAAGGACTCTAAAACGGTGCCTAAGAAATGTCAGCTAAAGTGAACTTTCAGAATTTGGCATAAGTTTACTATTCGACCCTAGCCTAATATTTTTGCAGACAACGACGTTGTTTTACATTCTACTGTTAAATGTTAAATACTGTACAGGTAAAACATATGTAACTTACTATGACTAAATACTAGCCTATAGGTTATTATTATTCTTGCATTTCTGTTGCCATAGGTTAGCCTAGGGTCTAATAGTAAATTTGCGCCCAGAATTGTATAGGCTATGACGAAATATGTGGATCATGCTCAAGTTAAAAGTAACTAGGGACTAAAGCTATTTCTATATTAGGGTACAACTCACCTGCCAAGCCTATGTACAGTACTGTGGTTGAAATATTATAGGTAATATTACAAATATTCCATCTGTTTTCCTTCAATGAATAGTAAAAATCACATAGAAAGCCTGTATAGGCCTAGCAGTCCCAAGTATCGTTGTTGCTATCCTATGTCTAGATTGGCGATAAGATTAAATGTTGACATTCTGGTTTAGATATTGTTTACTGCATTAGTCCTACTCAGGTTGTCGGACTTTCTATGTGGTTTATTTAACTAGACCGTCTCTATACCTCAACTAGCAAAAAATCGTCACAACAAATGCACACAGTAAAGATGCCTAACCTTAGAAAATTTTAAATGAAGCCAGTTGCACAATCCACAATGGTCACAACGTCACAACACAACGACAACTAACAACCAAAAACCAAACAAGAAAAAGAAACAAACTAACGGTAACTTAACCAACTTGCAAACATTCGGTAATTTTTTTTCTTCTTCTTTCTATGTTATAAGCGAGCTTTGGGTAACCATAAAGTTCATTATTGCATTATGTTATTTTTCTTCTGTTATCACTTTGTCCAGAATGTTTCACTTTCCCTTTTTTTATTAATATTTTGTTTTTTAATTTTTTTTTTTTTAAATGTTAAATTTAATGTATATAATTATCTGCATTAGTTAGTGGGCACGTGTTCCTATTTATTGATATAATCTATTTATATAGTAATGAAATTAATAATAAACTTTGAGCTCGCCGAGTGAGAAGGAATTATTTTACAATAATAACAATACATTGATTCTCACACACATACGTTTAATTATCAAACGCGTTTCAACGACAAAGTCGTCATCCTCAGTGATACATGAGCTACAACTAAAAACTTATATTATAACAGTTATAAGTTTTTAGTTGTAGCTCATGTATCACTGAGGATGACGACTTCGTCGTTCAAACGCGTTTGATAACTGAACGTATTTGTGTGAGAATCAATGTATTTTTATTATTAAAAAAAAAGTGAAACGAGTTTTTGTTATTTACTTACTGTAAAGATAGGAAATTCTATGTAGATTGATACGTATAAGCACTGAGCTGGTACTGAGTACAGTGACTTGATAGTACCATAGATCATGAATAATAAAATAGATCATGCATGCATAAGGGGACTGTATGCCGAAAAAAAGGTTATCGCGAAAATAGTGCATGATCGCACCGCGAGGTAGGGAGAAATCGTTGGTAGAATTGGTGTTTCACACAGCTTCCGTCGTTTCCCCAATAGACAGCGCCACTATAGTCGAATTTCCAGTGGAACGAAATATTGCATTGGATCGGAGTTCTATTAGGTTATCCAAATATAATGATAGTACTGAGTACTGAGGTCCATAATCAAAGGTACTGAGCACACGAGTACTCATTCACATAGTAGCATAGATCATGAATAATAAATAGATCTTGCATCCAAACGGGGGCTGTGTGCCGGAAAAAAGGTTGTCGCGAAAATAGTACATGATTCCGCCGCGAGGTAGCGCTAGGGAGAAAGCTTTGGTAGCATTGGTGTTTCAAACAGCTTCCTTCGTTTCCCCAATAGATAGCGCCAAAAAAGTCGAATTTCCAGTGGAATAAAATATTGCATTGGATCGGAGTTCTATTAGGTTATCCAAATACAATGATAGTAGTGGCGCTGGCCTCTGGACACAGATGTCAGAACAATTAAAACAGAAGGATTACTGTACTTTTGTCACACGCCGGGAATCGCTGTTCTCAGGAATGATCAGAAATTGCCCCCTATAGGATGCAATAAATTAAAAGTCAAAATAATAATGGTAATAATAAATTTATTATTTTACAATGTAAAAACTTGTTAAACTGACAAATTTTCACGAACAGTGAATATGAAAATCACAACAAAAAGACGAATACAATTGTTCAAGATATGAGGCCCTAATTTTGGGAGAAAAATATTATTTATAATTTTTTTTATTGTAACTTATTATAACATGTTTGAAACATCAATATTGTTAAGTACCGTATAGTTGTAATTTGTAACCACTACAAATTAAATAGACCTATGAATTGGCAATGTAATATAAATCTTATCTAAACTTTCAAATTAAATGTGATCCAAACTAAACTAAATATGTTCACAGATTATAGATATTTACTGCTATTGACAGCAAATAGACTTATCTGTGACAGCAAAGACGCTGAGCAGCTGGAGTTTTACAATGCTATTATTTCTGTTTTCATAGAAGCCTATTATAGGGCCGTTGTTTTCATTGTAGTCATAACCTTAAATCTATAGCTATGATGTAAACATTTTGTTATTTACCACACTTAAACCTGTTTATGTTTCATAAGACAGAATGTATTTGGTTAATTATATATTAGTAATTCTATTAAATTCTGTTATATGTAGTTTTTGTTTAAAACATAAAGACTCATTCCATGAAGAGTTATTACTAAAACCACTGTCCAGTGGTCACGTTTATTCCTACTTCCAGTTCACAACAGTATGGAATACAAGTTTTGAATCTAGTAACTGTGAGTAACTTGTTTTTTATTATCTAATAGCGCACGGTAGTGTTTGTATTATTGTTATATCTGTTAATGGGCTATGTTGCAGTATACGCCCTCTGTCTAACCAAAATTCCAACCTAAAAATGACTACCTTAAGTAACTTGAAGTAACCAGTCACAGTGTTTTCAATTTAACATATTAGGCTGGTCAACTAGTACTTAGCGAAAATATACAGCAACACTCCAGCTAATTTGAAGGTTAGGTTGCTAACTTATGGAAAACTTTTGAAAATGAAAACATTTACAAAAAATAACCTGGAATTCTAACTTACAGTAGGTCTCTAACCACAGTACCGGTAGGTTTCTAACATCAATTAAGTTGTTTTGTATAACAAAAATATTAGTTTAAGTGTGGATGTTTACGTGGCTCGCCCTTAGAGCTTTGCTAAAAAAGTAAGATGGTTTGCAGGTTTTTTCAATTTTGCTCTGTTAATGTAATGACTACTTTTGTGATAATAGTTTGGTTGTTGTTATCATGTAAGCCCTTGAGTAATATTAATCTGAGAAAACTCAACACCTAGAATATTGACTTTTCAGTGCCATGGGACCTAGCTTTCTATCTGTCTTCATACAGACCACTGCTTCTTCCTGTCTTTGTGCCTCCCTATCTGTCTCTGAACCCTTCTCGGTAGTTTCTTTATCCACTTACCCTGATCTTTGTTCTCTTATGGATTCATGGGCCATTTATCTAGTCATTTATATCATATTTTTATGAAGTACGGTGTTAAAATAATTTTAAAAAAATTACCTCTTGATAAGTGCAAGCATTATGTAAAACTTGGTCCATCTTTATCATTTATATTAAGATTTCATGCACTCACAGTTTGTGATTACAATTCGTCATTTTTCAAGAGAGGGAAAAAACCCCTTTGAAATTCTCAAGATTAAATCGGTATGCCATGAACCTTAGGAATGTTCATAGGGTTTTGATGACAAAAACCACAAGACACCGCCAGGTCTTTACTTTCTTATTTAAACTAAGTATTAAAATATAAATCTACAAGTTTTTAGCCTTGTGCTAAACACATTACTTAATTCTTAGACTATTTTTCTGTGATGTGATGTTATCATTTTATTTCACCATTTTGTAAGTTTAATAACTAATAGTAATAGACCACGCAGCTGAACCGCTGACGTGAGTTGAGCGAATTTCCAAAATTAAGTATTATAGCTTTAATTTTTACTAATTAAATGTACAGGTATGTGTACAAAATTGAAAAAATCATGGAATTAACACTCAGATGCCCTGTTTATAAATAAATAATAATGACCTAATATTTAAATGCATACATAAATGTTACAGTTGATCATTGCCATTTGTTTCCACGGCCGTTAGGAGAGTTGATTGATCGTTATAATGTTCAAGAACTTCACATTAGCCTCACTGAAGGATTATGGCGACATGAAGGATGGGGCTACCCAGTAATTGATGCTCCTCCGGGAGCTGAATCTTGGGTCTGGTTCAAAGAAGGCACTACAGAGTATGTATATAGTAAATGCCTCTTTTTAGTTTAACTATGGTAATTTTAATAAAATTATGTAATTTTCAAAATTGTTTTGTCATAACTCATTCAAATAGGACTGCTTTCTCGAAAATATAATACTTTTCTGGTGTAAATTATTTTAATGCTGAGATGTATTTGTTATTATTGATTCATGATTAGTAGCAGTGGCGTTGTTAGATTCATGGATGCTCTGATACAAGTTGAAATAGGACTCTAACTGTGACGGCCAAACAAGAATTCAGAAATTTTAATTCTATTTTATATAGGCCTACATATTATATTATAAATTAGATTTAATCATACATAACACATAATACTTGGTTTCACAAATTTCCTTTATATCAGGAAACTAAATCTTTTATTCAGCAGTAAAAACATCAATTGAACTTGAGAGTTAAAGATTTTCTTTTGTGATTGTATATTGGCAAAGATATATTAACTTTAATCTGTAGGATCTTTTCATTTTCGTAATCATACAGACAATACGATGGACGAGCTTGAATCCTCCCTCACTTAACCCAGTAGCGGATCCAGGACCTCATCTAGGGGGATGCAATACTTCCCAGGTATGCAAAATCGCCTATCGCCTATATGTATGTGAACAACTGTCAGAATAACGGGGAAGCTAACCTGTTGATGTCTTCTGTTTTTTTTTAAAAAAAGATGTTCTTTTTGAAGTTTGTTTCATATTCGTTCAAAACTATTTCTCAATAACATGTCAAACAAAAATACAACTAAAATACACCAACAAATTAGAAAACTTGATCTGTTTTTGAAGGAAACAACTAGCCAAAAGAGCTAAGAAAACAATAGATTAGAAATTTTACTAGATAAGTTACTTAAGCCGAAAACGAAGCAAGGCGCGACATATAAAATACATCGGCAGAACGGTAAACCAACCGATTCAGCTTCAATAAGCACAAAAAAAAAAAACTTGGCTGGAACATTGCTTTCCCGATGGATTTTTCTACGCGTTATTCTCACGGTTTTCCGGTAGAAATCAGAATGTAATAAGACTCAAATTTTTGTTTCAGAGTTCAGGAGGGGCAATTGCCCCCTATGCCCCCCCCCCCCCCTTGAATCCCGCACCTGACTTAACCACAGTCCTACTAGTGTTTATTCTTTGTTTTTTTTCTTTTTTAATAATTCTTTTTTTTAGTTATAAGTAGTTTATTCTTTTAATTCAACATGTTTAAAATTAGGCTATTTTATTTTGTAAGGTTTAGGAAACTGTATTAGTTTTGTATTATTCTTTTTTTAGTGGTTTATGTGCATTTTTCTTTGTATTTGTTGTGTATTTTTGTTTTGTTTTAAGCTTAGGTTAAGTAGCCTATGCCAATATGTATACTGATTTTAATTGTGTATGGGTAAGTGTAAAAAAGGACCCAAGGGCGTCCATATGATATTTTCTAGGGGGCTAGACTGAGGTATGGGGCTTAAGGAGTACTCTTTCCTCCTTCAACAAAAGGGGTCCTGGGAAATTTTCGACCTCCCGCAGAAAACTTTTAAAAATTGGAAAGCCAATTTGGCTGTTCAGGTGAAATATTAACCCACACCTTTACACCATCAATGAATACACAAAAACCTATAACACTCCTAGAACCGCACCAAGTAGTGACCCAGCAGCTCATGCTTGAACTCTTGTAAAAATTAAAAGTAGCCTATGTCAAATCAAACGACTCATAACATTTAAAACATACTTCAGTGCTAATTTCTTAAAAATACCTGACTATAATTAAGATTATAAATATTTTCCTTGCCCTGGGAGCTAGCAGGGGGCCGTGCTCCCCCACCCCCTCTGCCCATATGTATTGGTGCCCATAAGAGGTCTTGATGGTCTTAACTTCACCCGAAATAAAGACTATTCTATGGTTCTATTATTCTCACATGTTTTGAGTAAGCTAAAATTGTTGTATAATTTGTTACAAAATTGTTTACCACAGGATATTTTTTTAAATTTGTTATAATATTTTTGAACAGGAACCACAGCTTTATTGGGACCATTTTGAGGCTTCTGATGACTTCGGATTTGATTAGTAGATATGGTTTTGTCGTTAATCTATACTATAAAATAAAAATCTAATGGTGTCTGTCTGTGAGTGTGTTCTACTCAATCACGTAAAAACTACTGGATGGATTTGAATGAAATTTGGCACACATATAGATCATGACCTGGAATGAGACATAGGCTAGAATTCATTTAGATTAAACGGTTCAAAGAACCCCCTAAAACAATAAATATTAATTATTATACTTCCCATTAAGCTAGAGAGCTGGAAATTGGTACATTTATTTCTTACAATACATATATACTATGTAAATCATAGTTTAATTTTATAGCGTGCTGCTAAGGGGTGAAAATATAATAACAACCCCTAAAACCATAAACATTTATTACTATGTGGCGAAACTTTGGACCGTGTGCGAAGCCACGGGTAACCTGCTAGTAATGTATAAAGTCGTTTAAGTTTTTAAAACATATTCTATGATCTCAATAGTGTAATTTACTTTTCAGCATTGATATCAAATGGAAAGAGTTGAATGGAGCTTTATCTGGACTGTTGTGTGCTTCTCTTAATTTTATCGACGGATCAAACAGCATGAGTCCAGAGATGAGTTTCCGTCTTACGGGTATTGACGATGCTCAGAAACCATTGAACTCTTCGCACCTTCGATATGGCACATTGCCAAGAGAAATCGTTTGTACTGAAAACTTAACTCCTTGGAAAAAACTTTTACCATGCGACTCCAAGGTAGGATATAATTTGAAAGTTTACAAATGGTAGTTCAGTTATTTAGTGTCTCCATGAGCAATATTTTATAGTGTGTTCACTAATATTATTTGTTTACTTAGCAACTATTTTTCAGTGTGTCGAAACTATTGTTTTGATACATCAAACATTTGCTTTAGTGTAATATCTTTATTGGACTATACATTTTGTAGATGTCTTAGTATACAGTTTAAAAATGTATTTTTGTTTTTGTAAAGTTATTTATGTTTTTTACTGTTCAAATTGCTATTTTATGAAGATATTCAAATAGGCATCATAAATTGTTCGTCGTATGTTTAGAAAAATGTAATTCTGAAATGAATCTTAAGAAATACAACATAAAATACTATAAATGCAACTAAAAACAAGAAGTGTGACCCATGAAAAATATTTGAAATTTATTAACAAGCATAATAAATTATTTAACATAACAAAAAACCTACAAAATGTTATTTTGAAGACCATAATCGGATCATTTTCCACCGAGAAAAGTAGGAAAAGTGCTTAAAAATTGCTATTTTTCAAAAATTCATATCTTTGTATTCTTACAATATTAGGGGCAGATCTTTCGGAAAATGATTGTTTATTATGTGTACTTCAAACAGGCACAAGATGAAATTAAATTCGTCCCATTAATAGATTTTCCACAATTACAGCATAACCTAAGTATACTCTTGCATAATGCGCCCTATTAACCTGAGTGGCCAGATTTAAATTTACCAAACGGATTCTGAAAGTAGTAATTAAATCCTACAATTCGTATATCTTCGATTTTTGAGTAATGTTGATAAAGTATGATAAAAATGCTTCCGAACATAACGCGAAAAGCGTAAATTTGTGACCGACGCCGAGAGAGGCAGTGGTAGTGGGGGAACCATCAGCGGAGGAAAGCCTGATTGTATTATGTATTATATAACAAATTATTAATATAGTTATCATTGTAATATATTTACCTTTAGTTTTTCTTTTGTTTATATTTGTACAGAGAGGATTAGCAACCCTGTTGAATGCTGGATATATACATAATACGAATTACCATTCTCTTGGAATACACTTACGTCCACATTGTTTGGTGAGTATTTAGTAAGATATTGAGGCATTGGTCCCTATCTATAGCATGTTATACAGGGTGGAGAAAAAGGCTGAAAACGGTTTAATATTTCATATTTAAAGAAAATTTGAAGGTAGATGTGATTGAGGAACCTACTCTATGTAAAAATACAATTTTATTAAGATTTCAAAACATTTATCCACCATCTTGGATCCGCCATTTTGAATGTAACTTTGTTTTTTTTTAAATGGGAAGGTGGTCATGTGATACATCATTTCGATTTAGAATTTCAAGTGAAATTTGCAGATTCATATCTTTAACCGATTAAAAATGACGGCCAAAAACAACGAAATCGTGTTTTACGATTTTGCTGTGCTATTTTTTTTTATACTAAATATTATTCTTTTTGGATTTAGTATTAAATAAGCTTTCAAACGATATGCCACTCAACGATATTTGGTTGAACCACTCGAAATCAATTTTGAAAAAATCAAAATGGCTGTAATTTAAAAATTTTAAATACTCCCAAATATTGTTGTTAACCCTGAAACGGTTCATGTTAACGTTTTTCTGATGCCAAGCCATTTTTGTGCGTTTTACAAGCTTTTTTCGAAAATTCGCCAAATATAGTAATTGTACCCCAATCCAAAAGTGTTCTATAGCTTTTTTGTAGGAAAAGGTTCAAAGAATTTATATATGTCATATGCCAGTAAAAAATTGATTGATGTAAAATTGACAAAGTTATTAGCTCTAGAAACAAAAAATGTTCAATAACGAAAGGAAAAAGTTCAACTTTAGGCCTACAAAAAAGTAGTAGTAAACATTTTTTGTATTTTTTCAAAATGTACAAAAGTTTTGTAATTTAGTTCTAAATAGAATATTTTGAAAACACCAGTTTCATTGTTCCTACTACAAGACTGGTAACAAAACTAGGTCTAGTTTGAATAGTAATTTAGGAATATATGCTTTAGAATGCCGAAGTATTGAAATCATGAGGTAATTTTGTGTGTGTCCGTTTTCATGTAGACACGATAATATAAGCACTCACAGACGTTGTAGAAAACGTCTGATGGTACCAAAATCTTCTTAATTTTATTGCGGATAGTTGAAAAGCTTTTGAGCTTTCTAGCGTGAGTCGTAGCGCGACGGGGTCACGTTTTTGAGTAAACATTTTGAAATTATTCGGTCAAAATTATGAAAACACAGTGTGGGGTGTCGTTTTATATGTTTTTGGGTACGGGAAAACTGATTTTGAGAGTTTAAAAGTCGTAGCATGTCGGGGTCACGTTTGTTGGTCAAAACTTTGAAAATATTGTGTCAACATTTTGAAAATTATGTGTGGGGTATTGTTTCTTATGTTTTTGGGTAAGGGAAAAGAAATTTTTAGGGTTAAAAAGTCGTAGTTTCAATTCGTGTGCTCTGTCCGGACGAGCCGAAGTTTCGAATCGAAAAAGTGTTCCATCTTTTCACTAGTTTTACCGTTTAAATTTTACTGTAAAATAAATAGTAACAAAACTTTAAAAATTTAAAGTAATTTAGATCATACTACCGCACAAAAATTAATTAATTTTTTGTTTTTCTTAAATTGTTTTATATATATATAACTATTCTTTTTTTTTGCCGCGAGTCTGTTTTATCTAGTGTAAGTTTAGGGGCCCAAGGGGGACTTAAGCCCGTTAGCCCAAATGGTAGATCCGCCACTGTCTGCATGAATACAAGTGGACTTGTACACATGTACTGTACAGTGATTTAGTTGGAGACATCAAGTTAGTGTACAGCAAGTGAAATAATTTTTTTTTAAATAATTAAAATTACAGTAAAATATTTTGAAAGAAATTAAGTTTTTACTACGTTTTAGATTATCATTCGTGACCAATATTTTCAATACTGACACGAAAGATAGCTTGATGCCTTAACATGACTTAAGTTCTAAAAATAGACAAACTCAGACAATTGCAGAGCAAGTAGGGGTGGGTAAAGGTACAGTTATGAGAGCACTGACCTTGGTGGGAGAGTGAAATGACAAACAATGGTCCAATAACTTATAAAATTATCAACTGTAGTCTACACTCTAAACAACTCAGCTCAAATATTAAACCTTTCAAGGTTTATTTAATTGTTGCGTAAAAGTGAAACCGCGTAAAACGGGACCACGTATAAGAATGACTGCCTGTATCTTATGTAAATTAATTATAGGTATTAGTACATAATGTTTTAAAATTGTCTACATATCATGAACATAACCTCCCTTTTCCTATAAAGATTTGGTTTTCGCTATTTGCGGGTTTTGTTATTCGCACCAATTTTTCGGAACCTATAGCGAATAGTGAGGGATTGCTGTATATTTAATGAAATGTAAATTTTATTTTAGTTTCATTTATACAGAACAAAGAATGCTCGGAAACTGGAATAGAACTTCGGCAGACATTGTCGTTAGTGTACGACTTGGTTATCTTGGGAGGTGCTACGCACGACTGGTCACTACGTAAGCTTTTTGGAATGGGATTAGGTGGGCCATGCCCTCTCGCTGAGTCTAGTTCAATATTTATAGACATCACATCAAACCAGGTATGTTCATCAATCATCATTCTTGCCTTTATAATTAATGAACTTATGAATTATAATTATGAACTTTTCTTTGGTTTTTTATTTACCAGATGTAGTTTAAGAAGAAGAATATAATATATACCCTTGTGCAAGATTGTGTGTGATGGGTACCCTTCACCTCGTAGTAATAAATAATAATGATTAATAATAAAGTTTCCACTAACAGCGGACATAGTATATTATTGTCTGAAAGGTACATTTGCTGAGAACACAGTTCCTAGTTAACCAAGGAGCTGCCTTATATGTTTAGAGTTAGTTTAGTTTCGTACGGGACCAGCAGAGAGTTGATTTAATAAACGATGTTAAATCAACTACCCGTTTACCCCTTTCTTTAAAGAACCTTCTCACCACCAACCATCCTGACAACGCCCGTAGGCTCGCAAGAGAGCCGAAGGCACAGCCCGACCAGGGAAAACGCCATTTCTGGAGGAGCCGGACAGAGGTGAGTCAGACTGACAGCGAGGGTCCGTTGCAATTGCATCACTTAATTAAGTTTAATAACTAGAAGTTGTTGAAATTTAGGAAAAAAATCAGGTCACTTTAACTCGAGTCTCGGGTCACATTTAGAGCCTGGTAACATTTTACAATTCATTGGGCTTGACCAATTGCTTCAAAAAATAAAAAGACAGAGCCCACAGTATCAATTCAAAATCCACTATAAACAAAAAATTATATTGTGTTTACAGTCAAGTATTTACAGTTTATGTATATTTATTATTGAATCATAAACTCAATAAGTTGATGCAAAAGATTCTGACATTATCTGATCAGTTTCTTCATGTATTAAACGGAGTTTTCAAAAAAATTGTAACAGAAAGCTTAAAATATCAGAAGCTGTTCTCATGCTGGGTAGTAAAAATGCTGGCTGAAGTGCACAAAACAATTGCGTAACCAGTGATTTTATTTTCGTTGAAGGGATAGACAGAGGGTGTTGTTTGTGGATTTTTTGCCTTGGGGTGACACAGTAAATTCTGTGTGAGACCTTGACTAAACTATATTGTGCAATTCAAAACAAAAGATGTGGCAGGCTCAGTAAGAGGATTGTTTTGTTTCATGACAATCCCTGCCCACACATACCTCATCTATCTGTTATTAGTTGCTATATCTCCTAAAATCTACTACATATCCACTAAAGTATTTCCTCTCTTTACCCTTAAACTGTACATGCTAATTTTATGCAAAGCCAAGCCATTTCGGTGCGTGTTGCAAGCATATTTTCAAAAATTCGCCAATTATCGTAATTATAAACCAATCCAAAAGTACTCCATAGCTTTTGTGTAGAGAAAGGTTCAACAAATTCATATATGCCAGTAAAAAATGTATTAATGTAAAATTACAAAGTTATTAGCTCAAGAAACAAAAAATGTTCAGTAACGAAAGGAAAAAGTTCAACTTTAGGTCTACATAAAAAGTAATAAAATTCGTTTGTATTTTTTTTTCAAAATGTACTAAAGTTTTGTAATTTAGTTCTTAATAGAACTGTATAAAAATATATATCAATTTCAAATTTCTTATTTTGAAAACACCAGTTTTTGTGTTCCTACTACAAGACTGCTAACAAATTATTATAACAACTAGGGGAGACCCCTGCGTGATCCGCACGCCAACCCAGAACTTCTAAAAACATATGTTATGTAGGATTAATAATAACCTCAAAATTAAGATGGTGAATAATGTTAAATGTTCAAATTAAATGATTTCTTATATTTTATAACAACAGTTGTAATAGTGGTTAAATGAACCAGCAAGCTTAGGTCTACACTTTAAAACCATAACCTAAAAGCTAGAAATACAAAAATAATTGCTTTAAATTTTGAAATCAGCTGTTAATGGAAATATTGGAGCAAACAGCTAATATTATCTATTATTTTATTCAATTGGTTGCTATGGTAATAAATGTAAATACATGTGTTGGTTTATCATTCTAGGCTTAACCTAAGAATTTTGTCCGACTAAATTTACAAATATTGAATTAAAAAAAGGTTTTTATCGAAATGAATTATAGCCTATGTTACTCAGGGATAGTCTAGCTTTTTATTAGTAAAACTATTTTTTCAATCGGTTCAGTAGTACCAGAGATTACCCCCTACATACAAACAAACAAAAAAACAAACTTTACCTCTCTATAATATTATTATAGATGTGTAGAGAATAAATCATAGAATTTATCCGTAGAGGCCTACTTGTAAATTATTATTTCATAAACGTATTTGTTGTAGTTTTACTTGAATCACAAAATTAGATCAAACGAATGAACCCTCTCACGTAGCAAGTCTATACAATATCCTGAATGACTTGACTGTTGGAACTAGCATGGGAACGGCGAATTTTGAATTCAACAAAAGTCTGTAATTTCCAGGACTGTACGAATAAAACCGTTACAGTAAATGTGGTTTACTTTACACGAAACGAAAGATCGAAGCTTTTCCTACAAATCAATATAAACATATCTATACAAAGAAATATATCGAATTGTAACAGATATCTCGAATGCAAAATGTGCTTTTTCATTGGTTGAAAACTGTCCAATTGCAAGGGTTTACAGAAAACTCTATATTTTCGAAACTATAAGAGTGACTTCTGATTGGAAGGCAGGTATCTTTATATTATATTCAAAACAGTTCTGTCGAGCGATATTGAGCCTTAGAGAAGAGACAAAGTTGAGTAATTTCATTGTGTTTTTTCGCTCAGCATTAGCTTTTCAGAAAACTACAATTTTAAAACGATGATTACATATGAAGGGCTGAGAAGCCAAAGGGTATAAGTGTAGTGAAGTTAGTTTTGAGAAAACTTAGTTTAAAGTTAAACTGTTATAATCAAATCCAGTTAAAACCATGATCACTAAAACTAGTATATGTTTAACTGCTAGGTTCTAGACTAACATAATACCAATGATTAATTTGATTTTCATCCTCTTATTCTTTGTTATCTGCCAATATATGATAAAAGTTGTCACTTGTACCCCTGGGCTGTTAACACGTTCACTGCTAAGGACGCACATGTGAGCTTGACACTGAACACTATGAGACGCGGCCGACGCACAGTCCATTGCATGCCTACAACCATATTGGGAGTATTTTCAATACACAGAGCATTGCATGCTTCGCAAGCCAATTTTAAGCCTATGTGCTTTGGACACACATGTGCGTCCGCTTTAAAATATTAGTGATTATTACGTAGCTCCTAGCATAGGAAATACGAAATTTGCGTAGCAGTGAACGTGTTTACAGGAATTAGAAGTTATGTAATAAAACATAGGTTACAAGTAAATTACCTACGTAAAGTAAAGCGACTTGCATCACATGCATCCCGTGGCTTCTAAGCTAAACAGCTCTTCTACGAAGTAGTTTTTTTTTCACCACTAGATCTCAGCACATGATAGACTTACAGTTTTATTCCATGGCCACAAACATTTTAAAGGGTTGAAGATCCAGTTTTCAATACTTAACTCCATTATTCGAAAAATGTCACTTGTATCCCTTGCCTTCTCAGCCCTTCATATGTAAAAAAACGTTTTAGAACAAATTTGGAAATACAAAAATTAAAGTTCAAATCATTTCCTTTCCAATGGTTATTGTTTTATTGCTATTAGATGATTTTTAGTGGGTGAAATATTGAATACAAGTTAAGTTGCCACAGACTACTCAATTCGCTACTGAGGCGACCTGAAACCACTCACTTTGAGATGTCAAACACTTGTAGGGTTTAAAATATCTAGAACGTTATGGTTAGCCTTTAAAATTTTTAACCTTATTAAATAATTAAGTTTTTTCCAGACTGGTGATACATTCCGCCTTAATCCTCTTCCAAGTAAAACTTTGATGAGTCTTCGTGGAGGTCACCAGACTGAGTTTGCTGTTTACGATGTTATCGCAATGGGTTCTTACAATATGTTTAACATAGCCCTTGTCCATGACAAACCTAGAGTGTACTTACAGAATATACCTCCTGCTGTTTACGCTAACAGATATATTGTGGGTAAGTTTTCCTTCAATACAGCGCCTTTTTACTTTCTCGCTATACTATAGTAAGAAAGTATAGTGATCGCAAGAAAATCTATGTTGAGATTATTGTGGAAATATCCGTTTTGGGACCAACAGCTGAGCCCGAGAAAGTGTTTTTTTACAAAATGTCTGCCTGTATGCCTGTCTGTATGTATACAACGCTAGAGAGAAAACTATTCCATCGATTTCAAACAAATTGCACCAAACGTGTCAATTAGCCTGTATAGATGCACGAAATAAGGTTTTGAAAAAACAACACCCTTTTTGGCCAAAATAACCCCAAAAAATCAGTTATTATTTTTTTATAAAAACGGCTCTAATGATTTTGATAAAATTTGGCTTATTTGTAGCCCTTAATGCAAAAAACCGCATATTTCTAAAAATTCTCGTTTAGGTAATAATAACAGATTTTTTGGGGTTTATTGGCCAAAAAGAAGGTTGTTTTTAAAAAAAATTCAAAACTTTTTTTCGTGCATCTTCCACCAGGTCCCACCTCCCTATTATTGTATTTATTAATGGAAGTAGACAGATTTTCTTTGGGTTTGTTAACATGACCAAAAATGGAGTTTTTTGGTGTATCGTAAATTTTATACCCTCCCCCAAAAATGGGGTATTTTGGGGGTAAGTCAAAAATTTTAAATGAGAACCCCCATTGAGTGACACCTCATTTTAAAGGTCTTGATAAAACAAAATGATTGGTGCAAACCAGAGGTCTGTATGTTGATTCTATCCAACATAATGGCCAATCAAAGTTATAATTTTTTGCTATTTAAATAACATCAAAATTATTTAATTAATATTAAAAGGTTTGAAAGAACGATTTTTTCTTTTTGAGTTTCCTCAAAAGTAAAATTTATGACACGAGACCTGCAAACCTAGATGACTCACGCCGAAGGATCGAACACGCCTGTCATCTTATCACACCGGAAATGTTGGGAAATTTTTAGGCAACACTTTGAGTCCAGGCTGTATTTTTGTCAAGAAGTCAATGGTTCTTATTTTGAGCACTTAATCTGAGTGAAAATGAGGTGAGTGCTAAAGATTTTACTCATTGGAACATAATTAATGAAACTTTAAATAGGAGATTTTTGGGAAAATTATAACTTTGATTTTCCATTATGTTGGATAGAGTCAACATACAGACCTCCGGTTTGCGCCAATCTTCTTCTTTTATCAAGACCTTTAGAATGAGATGTCACGCTCATTTTAAATTTTCGACTTACCCCCAAAATACCCCTTTGTTAGGGGAGGTTTTGAAAAAACTCCATTTTTGGTCATGTTAACAATCCCCAAAGCAAATCTGTCTATTTCCATTAATAAAAAAAATAATGGGGGGGGGAACTTTTAAGACACCCGGTATACAGGCCTAATTGACATAGTTGGTGCAAATTTGTTCAAAATCGATCGAATAGTTTTCTCTCAGCTAATAATAATAATATTTATTAGTTACTCTCCTACTTTAATGTATCCCCTCTCCTACTTTAATACAGTTATGAAGTCACAGTGAATCTGTTCAATAATTTAAATATGTTTGTGAGAAAGTATGTGCCCGTTTCTGGTAATGTTTATTCCTTTTAATGTAACACTATTAATTCAGTTCTGGGAAGATTAGGTTTTCTCTCTGGTATTGTACAGTTTTTGACGACAAATTTTATTAGTTTAACAAGTTAAAACACTACATGAAATCAAGTTGTACCTTATATTTCCAAAATGTATTGTAATGCGTTTAGTAAATAAAATATTGTTTTATAAAAACTTATATATATGTATTGATTTTTACAGGTTATGGCCAAGAGTACGGTGGCATTGTCACTAAAATTCACAACAGGCACTGGCAACCTATTAC
>JAGFPH010001941.1:0-11594 GCA_018207615.1 Philaenus spumarius
GGATTATAGTAAATTTAATTGTCTTTCGAATGGTATAACTTACAATATGTACTTGGGCTTATGAGTGGGCGAAAATGCGCAATTAACGTACAAGAATAGTAAAAAAATCGATTATTGGGATCTTTATATGAGTTTTGTTCCTTGTTCCGGGAGGTGTACCTAAAACACCTTTACACAGGATTATAGTAAATTTAATTGTCTTTTGAATGGTATAACTCACAATATGTACTCGGGCTTGTGAGTGGGCGAAAATGCGCAATTAACGTACAAAAATAGCGAAAAAGTCGATTATTGGGATCTTTATATGAGTTTTGTTCCTTGTTCCAGGAGGTGTACCTAAAACACCTTTACACAAGGTTATAGTAAATTTAATTGCCTTTCGACTCATATAACTCTCAAATTGAACTTGGGCTTATGAGAGGGAGATATCATGCAATTTCCTCGCTCTAACTTTGCCATTTTGGGTTTACTACAAATAGGCCGCCATTTTGTTTCAATTCAAAAAATAAAAATATATGTACCTTTCAAATCCTACAAGGACCCTTTCACAAAAAATTCATCATTTTTGAAGCATATTTACTACCTTTTAGCAAGGTTGTTAAAAAACTACCCCTCAAATTCCTACCCAAAAACGAAAAATCTGTATAACTCCGCCATTTTGAAACGGATCGAAAAACAAAAAAAGTACCTTTTGAAGAATCGCACTAAGGCCCTTTGACCAAAAAATCAGAAATTTTGAAGCATTTTTACTACCCCTTAAAAATCCGGGAATAAAACATATATATATATATATAAAGTAATGATTTTTGGGTATAGTCTCCAAATGGTCTGAAACGGATAGAAACCAAATTTTAGCCTTCTCCGACCAACCGTTTTCAAGTTGGGTCGAGTGTAATAGCTCTTATTTTCTTCGAAAATTCGGCTAAAAATAAAAGGTCAGCTCCTAGCATAGGAAATACGAAATTTGAGTAGCAGTGAACGTGTTAAAACTCACAGTTAAAAGCTGTGGCAGTTAAGCGAATTTTACCCACAGCTGAACTACAGCTAATCAAAACACAAAAATTTCGATTTCGGTAACACAAGAATAAATTGTGCGCTATTAAAGTTCTTCTCAAAAATACAATCGCATCTTAGGACTCACAAAAAGTAAATTAGTATTTTACACATACTGTATTTACCCGAATAGGCTCGATTGTATAAACGTTTTATTTTCATTCAACAAGAAAAAGTTTAATTTTCACCGGGTTTCGCAGCTAATATAATCAAAGTATAATACAACATTTCAAAACCCAAGCCGCCGACAGACTGTACGGAATAATTTGAAATTATAATTCAACAATTTCTGAATAAGGGACAGGGCAAAGCGAGCCGGGAAATGTAAACTCCAGAACAGTTGGTGAAATAACATCACAAACTTTACCGTTACCTTAACGCTCCCGCGAGTCGGTCTTTTGATAAAGTTTTAATTTTTTTTATTGACTGAACGAAAAGGGTTTTCGCTTTAACTCCGTTATTTGCTAAACAGAGAAATATTTGACTTTAATGAGTGGCTTTCTTAATTAATACCAAAGCAGGAGAAAAGATCAAAGAGAATTAATCGGTAAATGTTCTTTCGAGTTTCACAAGTTTCGTTGCTCTTAGAAGGAGTATACCAATTGTGAAAGTTTTTACAAAGACTTATGAGTTATAAGCATATTTACGAGTCAATAATTTTAGTGAGAAAATTAAGTGATTTAACATCACTGCTAATATTTTCCATCCTCATAAAAAATACGTTTAGTTTGATATCTTATTAAAAAACGTGTTTTTGTTTGTATTATCTAGACTTCTTTCCTAGCATTTTGGTATTTAATACATGTATATATGCGACACATCTACATTAGAAAACAATTTCAACTTTAATTTGTCGGTTGAGTTTTTTGTTCAAAAGTTCATCCACAGCATGAACACTGCCCCAAAGGAAAACTATCATGAAGAAAATACCAAAAGTCCTTAATTTCAGTTGTCAAATATACTTATAAACATGTAGTGCCTGAGGCTATTATGTTAGAAATAACACATATTTTTCAGGACGTTTCAAACCAGAATTTGGTAGAAAAATGAGTTCTTTAACAACAATATCTGGACGACCAGAATCCCTAAAGAAAACAACTTTGCAAGATTAAAAACATCGAACATTGGAGTTTTAGATGCCGATCATTATATTCATCTGGAAAAATTGCAAATGTTTACATAAACTATGTGGGGATGCTGGAAGTAACTGTTTAATAGCGTAAAAGCAAATTGAATATAAAAGAATTTTCGATGCCAACAAAGCAGCTTAGGAAAAGGAAACATAAAAGAAATCTAAAAAGAAAGACAGGGAGGAAAAACTGGTCACGATAGTGCTGCAAATTTGTTTGTGATCACAATACTTGTTCACAGATTTTTGCCGTTTCCACCTTTTCTGACACACTTTTCCAATAAACCTCTTGAGTTACCAAACTGATTTTATTGTTGTAATTCTATGGTGTTACGAGATTCAGGAACATAAGAAAATGGAAAGTTTTCTGTTGGAAGCCAGATTATTTTCAACTGTCAAGAGTCCATAATCGCATCGCTTTAAGCATAACATAGTGGAGTTGACTGATTCCACAAAGATGACAGTAAAAGTTGAACTAATCTGGCGCCAATTCGATGAAATTGTTACATAATTTATTTCAAAATAACTTGGAGAATATTAGAAGATATCCTTTTGTTTTTAAGATTTGAATTTTCAATAAATAAATCTGTGACATAATAAAACATCAAGAGGCATTACTACAAATTTTCAATTACTTGACTTAAAATAAACTCATTACACAGCACTAATTGAGAATTACTTTGTTAGGAGAGCGCGTTTTGACGCTTTATAACTCTTTACCACTCAGCTATAATGTTTGTTTATTTTAATAGAACATCTGTAATTTTCAGAATATTTCAATTTAAAATTTCGAAACAAATTCTTTCGTTGCTCGGAAGCTCTAAAAACACCTTTCAATGGCATATGTATGTTACCCAAATTTCTACGGGAGGCTTTTAAGACCCCTCTGCCGTAACCTTTGTGCCCGGCTATGGACACATTTTCGCTAATTTTCAGGATAAGTCTAAAATAATTTTGAAAAGTCGGTGCACAAACATGAAATCAGATGTTATGAGTATTGAACATTTCTTGCGGTTGACAAGAGCAAATTATGAATACTTCCTACGATTAGAATTAAATCTTAAACTGAAATTATAATTGTTTCTCTAGTTGGACTACATAGTCAAGCCATACAAATTGTTGTAGTTATATCAACAGACAGCTCAATTTGAGCTCTATTGCTATTCATGCTGGTGTCCAGACAGTTCCCCACACTGACACTTACACACACTGCAAAAAATACTGACACTTCCCCACAGCCCTTGGACGTGGCTACCTGTTTAATGACTCAGAAATAATCTCGACTGACAGTTCCACACACATCTCCCCCCTCCCCCAAGGCTACTCTTACGCTATACTTATACTTCAAAAGCTACTATAGGGAGGTTAGGTTAGGTTAGCAGGTGTTAGTAATGAAGTACATAGACCGAGCGCTTTTCACTCCAAAGGAGTATTATGTTAAGTAAGGTGCATTGTCACTGGTGCGGCTATAACGATGATCGTTGAAGCCTATAGCCTTAGGGGGGGGGGGGGGGGGGGAACTGTCAGTCGAGATTATTTCTGAGTCATTAAACACGTAGCCGCGTCCAAAGGGCTGTGGGGAAGTTTTTTCTGCAGTGTGTGGAAGTTTTAGTGTGGGGAACTGTCATGTAATTTTCATGCTTTGTAGCTCGTCATTTACTACATTGATTTTCTAAACGTTTTTTAGTGTTCACATAGTTGGTCCTACTGCAAACGTGAACTCATCTGCAGGTGATGAAACAAAGACACTGCACAAACATCCAAACACTGAAGCAACTGTTCACTCAACAAACACAAATCCGACACGACTATTGATCCTAACAAACCAAACCAGGAACAGTAATAGCTTTGGGAGAAACCCAAGATGGTGGATTTAGGGATCTAACCACGCTTTCTGATAACCTTTGAGGAACACTAAGATTTGGGGATTTAGTAAACCGAAGACTTCGCTTTGAGTACACACATATGACAGAAGTGGGATGGAGATGAAGCAGGATCTACTCCCGTCATGCAAGAAGAAGGGAGTTGATTGTTTCCCCGCATGTATTCCTGCATAAATTGCATTAAGCGTGTGATTGCCAACGGCTGGGGTTGCAATGAGTACGGAAATGGGGTCGTTGTAGGGAGTGAGATATCTCGGTGTATTGTCAAGACACAACAGTTGAACACTGAAACTATTGTGCGCTAACGTTGATATTTGCGTCACTAGAATATGTCATTGACGTAAAATGTTTCATAACATCGTCTAAAATCCCGCACATAATTTGGTTTAATACAATTTGGAAATGTTTGCTTAACAAAAGTTCCTAAAGAGTGATAATTTTGTTAATATAGCTTAATTATACTAGGCCTTTTATCATAATAAGCCTTTGATAAAACTGACCATAATTTCTTCAACGTTTCCTCGTCGAATCGATGCATTCATAAGCTAAACACATGTTATGTTCAGTTATTGAAGCTAACCTCTATCAGCTGTTTCATATTTTATTTTATAAAATTGTATGCGTTACTATTATGTTCAAGCTAAATATTTGTAAAAACAAATAATTTTTTAATATTATCTTTTTAATAAAACTTTGACTTTAATCTGAAACACAAACGTTAGTTTTAAATAAAAAACTTTGCAACGATCTTTTCATACTTGAAATTGAGCTTACAATTCAGTAATACCAATTTCTCCCTATTAAATAAAACAATCGAAACCTACCGCGCATGCGTTAGGATACAGGTCACCGCTACGAAACATATTACCCCGATCCAAGTGCTTCTGTCATAATCAAACGTCATTTCCGCGAAAATATTGTAGCCTACACAATCATCTGTTAGCATTTCTTTCGCAGCTAGTCGCCGCTGGGGTTAGTGAGCTAAGCGAGCAAAGGGCGGAGCCCCTCTCGTAGATTATATTACCATTTAAGGATTAGCTGGAAAAGTTTGAAATAAGTTAGAATGGTATTTAATGAAAAATGAAAATTAGTTAAAGATATGAATTTGGACAAATTATGTAAAATTTGAAGAATTTGAAAAAAAAGTTTGTATTTACTGTAGGCCCTACTGAAGATCCAATTGTAGTCAACTTGGCCACTTATGCTTAGTTTTAGGAACAAAACACTTTTTAAAACTAAAATAAAATGATTTTGTTACAATGAACTAAAATATTATGTGGAAGCACATTGCCTATCTTGCTCCTTTTAATTGTATACTATGGGCTCTGCCCCTGGACGCTTCGCGTCCCAACCCCGCCTCAGGTGGCTGCTTCGCTTCGCTCGCAGTTGGAAAATTCACTAAAGAATCTCGTTAATCTTTGGCTCGTTTGTACATAGGTTTGTAAAATTATGAAACCAGGCTTAAATATATTAACAGTGATTACAAGATTAATTATAACCTCAAATACATGCTTTAGAAACGCGAGAGGTTTTCATTACGATTTTAGTCCTAGTTTTACTATCTTCTGTCAACTAAAGTTTTGAAACCAGGCCCAGATATAGTAAAAATTATTGCAGGATTAACATAACCTCAATACTATGTGTCAGAAAAGAGCCAGGCCTATATTACAAAATTGACTATTAGAATTTATCCATCTTTGACAAGTTTACCTTTTTTTTGACGAAATACATTGTTAAATCAGGCCCAATTTATTCTAATTCCAACGTGCTAAAACAGTATAAATTAGCTTGTTTTTTTAACGGTAATTAAAAACTATCCAATGAATAGCTGATTTTGGATAATAGTCAATCTCAGTTCTATTCCACTCTATATCCAACGTGCTAAAACAGTATAAATTGGCTTGTTTATAAACAGCAGTTTTGGTCGCTTTATTTACTATTTCCTTGTTATTTTGTAACCTACATGGCAACCTATAAGACGATATGTTAAAATTTTTCAACTTTTAAATTAGATTTTCTCAAAAAATTGCGTTTTTAAACGAAATACAACTATATGGGTGTACTTAAAAATTAAAACTACACCTAAATACAAAAGATCTTTGAATTCGTTAGAGCCGTTTTTGGGATCCGCGACAGATACAAAGATAGATACAAGAATTGCTCATTTAAAGTAATAGCATAGATCATGAATAATAAATAGATCTTGCACCCATACGGGGGTTGTGTGCCGGAAAAAAGGTGTTCGCGAAAATAGTACATGATCGCGCCGCGAGGTAGCGCTAGGGAGAAAGCATTGTAAGCATTGGTGTTTCCAACCAGCTTCCTTCGTTTCCCCAATAGATAGCGCCAATAAAGTCGAATTTCCAGTGGAACAAAATATTGCATTGGATCGGAATTCTATTAGGTTATCCAAATAAAATGGTAATAGGCCCTAGGATACAAGCAAATACGTACATGTAATAAAAATGTCTACTCATCGCCTTCATTCCAACACTCATCCACCATATTGCCGCCGTCATCTTTCAATTTTTAATTTATCACCAGAAGAATTTATTGTCATCAAAGTTATGTAACCGAACCAAAAGCCAAAAGTTGAATGAAGTGGGTGAAAATAAGATTTGATTGCATTGAAGTCGAGCTTATAGGAGCGAGCAGACAAAAAGTGACTAACAGCGAATTAAGTTTACCGTCACCCCTAGGCTTATTTTGCTACCAAAAGACAATACTTTCCCGAACCGAGCTCCATTACAACCGCACACAATGCCCTCCGTCTTGACAAATCATTAAGGACGATTACATAACATCCAGGCATCACAGCCTCAGAGATCGCATTGTTCCAGCCACGGCCTTGTCGACTAATACAATGGAGGAATGAAAGCTGTCTTTAATTGAAATAAAACCAAATTTAATCCAAGAACGGAATCCCCGCGGGCTCGACCAAGGCTACTTAGGAAACAACTCCGATTCACTTCCAATTCCGAGCAAATCTACGTTTAACTGAATTAGTTCGAGTAATGTTTTTAAACTTTACAGTTCTTAATGAGATTGAGGGTGAACTTTGTCTTGGCGGTGAATTAAATAACGTTTAATGCTTGAACAGGTCAAAAACGAAATTAAAAGTTTAAAAATAGTTCAATATTTTGAAAACGTCCTCCAACAATACTCTTATATAATAATTTGCATAATTACATTATTTTATGAATTCCCATCATATACCCTAACATCCCTTAAATAATTACACAACTTCCGCAAATCCTACATAACATTAATTCGACCACACAGGTGAATCGCTGACGTGAGTTGAGCAAATTTCCAAAATTAAGTTTATAGGTATATGTTTTAGGGTTTCAACCAACAATTTGGGAAATAGGTCTATTCACGACGGTGCTGAATAGCTGCAAAATGGTTCGCACGCCATTCCGCATATTGGGAGTATCTTCAGCACACAAAACATTGCGTGCTTCGCACGCCAACCCCTGTATTGGGAGTATCTTCAATACACAATGCATTGCGTGCTTCGCACGCCAACCTTACGGTAGAATCCACCACATGGCTTTGAACAGGGTACTTCTATGGTATTTTACATTTTGATCAATTTTGGGGAAAAAAAGCGAGCTATAAGGTCGCGTAAAAAAACAAATGTGAAGAATAACATCCTACATCCTATTTATATTAAAATTTGTAGAAAAAAAACTCAAAAACAAATTCATTCTCGTAGGAAAAATCTCAAAAAACGAGCTTCCGATTGTTGGATTTTTTTGGCCAACGAACTCTTCCGAGCGACGTAGCCAACCACATGTGTACCAAATTTGAAGCAAATCGGACTTAAAATGAGGCCATTAAAGTGCGAACACATATATACATATATCTATATATGATTTTTAATGACACCCCCAAACGTGTTCTGGGGACCATGATCGGTGCTCATTCGCTATTCCCGACCTTGGGTCTTACCATAAGGGCCACTGCAATAGCTCATTTTTCCAATGGAAATTCGCTAATAAGAATCAATTTCTTTTCTACTCGATTCTGTTTAACAAAAACAATAGTTGTAATCTCATTTACATTACAAAGGGGACACACCAAGGTTTGTATAATAGTAAGTTATTGCTGTTTATAACAATTCGACCACTCAGCTAAACAGCTGACGTGAGTTCAGCGAATTTTCAGAATTAAGTTTACACGTCTTGGGGTTTCTACCAACTATTTGGGAAATAGCTATCTACTAGGGGCTCTGCCCCTGGACGCTTTGCGTCCCAACCCCGCCTCGGCCTTCGGCCTCAGATGGCTGCTTCGCTTCGCTCTCAGTTGGAATATTCGCTAAAGAATATCGTTAATCTTTGGCTCGTTTGTACATAGGTGACCGAGCATAAATCAGCTGTTTTATTTGGCAGCTGACTCAAACTCATTAAACATTATTTCCATAAGATTAACATGGGAAATTTGAAGGATTGTGTGCCGGAGCTCCTTCTCGGGTGAATAGCGGCTGAACGGATGATGGGATCTTATATTTGATGGGAAATCGTTAGTTTTAAATTAAATTTTCTACAACTTTTGTACTTTAAAATTTTTTCCATCTCTTACCGTTTTCTTTCTAAATGCGCTCAAAGTGGGAAAATGAAGAAATTAAAAAAATCGAAAAAATCGTTCCCGCCCAAAAAGTGCTTTCAAAATTAAAAAATGTTAAATCCTGGCAATCTTCCCAAAAGTTTCTCGTCGAGAGCTTTAATTCAAGTATAAGGTTGATGGGGTTCCGATTACGGGAAGTGCCTAATAATTAATGTCAGTGAATCAGTGAAATCGTCTAGCTTTAAGGACGTTGGGCGGAGCCTCCCTTCTCGGATGAATAGTGGCTGAATGGATGATCGGATCTTGAATCTGACGGAAAATCTCTTCTTTTAAATTTAATTTTCTACAACTTTTGTATTTAACATTTTTCGGTATCTCTTACTGCTTTCTTGCTAAATGCTCTCAAAGTGGGAAAATGAAGAAATTTAAAAAATCGAAAAAATCGTTCCCGCCCAAAAGGTGCTTCCAAAATTAAAAAATGTTAAATTCTGGCAATTTTTCCAAAAATTTCTCGTCGAGAGCTTTAATTCAAGTATAAGGTTGACGGGGTTCCGATTACAGGAAGTGCCTAATAATTAATGTCAGTGAACCAGTGTTACCGTCTAGCTTTATATAAGTAGATACTCACGAAGGCATTGAATAGCTGCCTCGTGTACGAAATATATTAGTAGAACTTGTTTGCACCGCAGCCTACAGCCCCGGATCAAGCTGGCTGCGGAAAAACTCGGTTTGCAAGTTTGCACCTCGACCTTGCGGCCTCGGATAATAGACTGCTTCGCTTCGCTCGCACCGAGAGTTTGCATCCCTGCCCTCGGATCAGAAGATGCCCCTCGTGGAATTTAACCGGGTGTGGTATTTAACGTTTCTACCAATTTTGGGGGAACCAGCCATAAGGTCGTGTAAAAAAAACAAAATTAGCAGAATAATATCCTGTATGTTTTACATAATCCCTAAGAAAGTTTAATAGGCCAGTCGGTAGAGGTAATTTTAGACCAAAAGTTCTAGTAATTTACAATACGGATGATTTTTTTTTATAAGTACATTCAAGTATGTAGATTAACATAAAAAAAGTTTACCAGTCTATCGATTTCCCAAAGTCGAAAAAAAATCGATTATCATTTTTTTTCGATTATCCTTAATATTTCGAGCTGGGATGAAGATAGAGAAAAATAAAAAATACCACCGTGTAGGGGAGGTATTTTTCAACAAAAAAGGTCATATATGTATTTATTTCGTCCGAGCAATGGTTTGTCTGGAAAAAATTCGAAAATGCAGGTATGTATTTTGCAGCAGGAGAAATCACTAAAAGGGAACATCTTATTCATATATGAAGCGTTGGCTCATTCTAAATTGGCCAAATTTTAATATATCGAATTGAATCTTGACGCAGGAGTTAAAATATATATTTTAAACATTTATGCTGAGTCTCAGCTTGTATCTTGAAAATGACCCGATCTAGGAGTCGATTTCGATTATCGATTTTAGGAGTACCGGGCCCACGAACTAATTTCTATCTATTCCAGTTTCGTCAATTTTTGGAATATCAACACCAAATTTGTTTTACACGTTGAGTACACCAGTATAAATATTCTTAGTAAGTATGAACGAATTTTTTCTTGTTATTTTTAAAAACGAGGTGCTTGAAAATAGTCTTCTATTTTACCTATCTCGTTTTAACTATGACGCTTTTGGATTCAACGACTCCATTTTCGATATTTTTGAACATATCGATTTAAAAAAATTGGTACAGAAGTTACAAATACAATTGTTTTTTGCTATACTTATTTATAAAACTATATTTTCAAAAATGACTAATCTGCAGCTGATCAACTCAAGCGTTTTGATGAAAAATCTAAAAAGGTCTAAAATTATACTTTTTTAATTTACTTGTGCTTTTAAAAGTAAATAATGAAAAAGGTTTATACTCCTTGAACGTGTTTGAATATATATATTTAACTTGTAAAAAAACTTTCAGGTTGATATTATGAAAATTTTCTTAACTGGAGCTGTTTAAAATGAATTGGTGGGTCCGGTAATCCTAAAATCGAGAAACCATTAATAAGTCAAGTAACTCTAGATCGGGTAATTTTCAAGATAACAAGCTGAGACTCAGCATAAATGTTTAAAATATATATTTTAACTCCTATGTCAAGTTTCAATTCGATATATTAAAATTCGGTCAATTTAGAATGACCCAACGCTTCATATATGAATAAGATGTCCCCTTTTAGTGACTTCCTCTGCTGCAAAATACATACCTGCATTATCGAATTTTTTCCAGACAAAACCAATTTTATTGCTCGGAGGAAATAAATACATATGACCTTTTTTATTGAAAATACCTCCCCTACACGGTGGTATTTTTTATTTTTCTCTATCGTCATCATAGCTCGAAATATTAAGGATAATCGAAAAAAATGATAATCGATTTTTTTTCGACTTTGGGAAATCGATAGATTGGTAAACTTTTTTTTATGTTAATGTACATACTTTAAGGTACTTATAAAAAAAATCAGCCATATTGCAAATTACTGGTAGTTTTAACCTATACCGACTGGGCTAAACTGTAGAACGAAAATCCTAAAAATGTGGAGGCTATCGAGTAGTATGAAATATATAAAGCCTTTAAAAACAATGAAAACCAAGTCATGAACGACCATATGCAATTCTCCTCGAACACTTTGTACGACAAGGCTATCAGCATACAAGTTAACGGGCTTGCTAACAAACGTCACCGCATGGTTACTTAACCTTATAACGACAGGACACCACACGGGATGCAACCCACGCGTAGAAAGTTTTTCAATATATACTCAATGTTAGTGTTAGTGTGTTTTTTTGTGTAATGATTGACTACCTCGCGAGAGTGACAAGTATCTGATGATGGAGTAAATCTCCGAAACGCGTCATAAAAGAGAGAAGAAAGTCACGTGACGGAAATAAAGTAAGTAATTAAGCTC
>JAGFPH010001941.1:15729-35452 GCA_018207615.1 Philaenus spumarius
TTCTTATTTTTTTAGTCGTACTTGTTTAGTACTAAACGAAAAGTAGCAGTGTCAGTTTCCACTCACGACCTAGTAGTCGATGTTTACAAACCGAAACCTAGCCAGCAAGCGGTTTCACGGCGTCGAATTACTTCTGTTATACGGTGGAATTGCCTCCACGCAATCATTCATCGGCACTATTCACGCCGGAATAGGACACTGTATGTCAACCGTGCTTTTTTCGTCACCATGGTAATTAATTGCCTCACTAACGAGGCTCGATGGGAAATCGGAGCTTCTGCACAGAATGTCTGATCATTAGAGATACGTTGAGGCACAACCATGCCGTTTGTCCTTTCAGAGTTCAGATATCGGCGTGAATTCCGGCGCTTGGATTAATCGTGGCGCGATGGGCCGGGAGTGTGGAGTAAGTGGAGAAAAAAAAAACATTTTCCCACACTGCTTTCTAATGTGACTCATCCTTCAAACGAACTAGTGGATGCTTACCACGCCCTTAACACGTTCACTGCTACGCAAATTTCGTATTTCCTATGCTAGGAGTTGACGTTTTATTTTTTATATTTATAGCCTAAATGAGTAGAAATTACTTTATTTTTTATTAAATGTGTACATTACATAGATGTACATGTGCCTCCATAGCACATAGGCTTAAAATTGGCGCGCGAAGCACGTAATGCTCTGTGTATTGAAAATACTCCCAATACGGGGTTTGGCGTGCGAAGCACGCAATGCATTGTATATTGAAAATACTCCTAACACGGGTGTTGGCGTGCGAAGCACGCAATGCATTGTGTATTGAAAACACTCCCAATATGCGGGTTGGCGTGGGAAACACGCAATGCACTGTGTATTCAAAAGACTCCCAACACCTGGGTTGGCGTGCGAAGCACGCAATGCATTGTGTATTGAAAACACTCCCAATATGCGGGTTGGCGTGGGAAACACGCAATGCACCGTGTATTCAACAGACTCCCAATACGGGGGTTGGCGTGCGAAGCACGCAAAGCATTGTGTATTGAAATCACTCCCAATATGCGGGTTGGCGTGGGAAACACGCAATGCACTGTGTATTCAAAAGACTCCCAACACGGGGGTTGGCGTGCGAAGCACTCAATGCATTGTGTATTGAAAACACTCCCAATATGCGGGTTGGCGTGGGAAACACGCAATGCACTGTGTATTCAAAAGACTCCCAACACGGGGGTTGGCGTGCGAAGCACGCAATGCATTGTGTATTGAAAACACTCGCAATATGCGGGTTGGCGTGGGAAACACGCACTGCACTGTGTATTCAAAAGACTACCAACACGGGGGTTGGCGTGCGAAGCACGCAAAGCATTGTGTATTGAAAACACTCTCAATATGTGGGTTGACTCTCAACATACAAGCCGGTTTCGGGGCCATCTTCAAACTAGAAAATTTAAAATTTAAATGGTCTATGTTATGTTAACACTGAATCCGATTTCAAACCATTTCTTCAATCTGTTTTTGAAGTGAAAACTTCTTGGGCGCACCGAGCACTTTTTGAATGAGGTGTAAAACATAAGAATTCGCGATACGCGAGACCCTTTGCATGTTTGATTTCGTCGATGATTTCTTCTTCTTCATTGTTTTACACACATGCTAATGTAAACCGGAGGTTTAATGTAACAGTTGATCGAAAAAGAAGAAGAAATCGACGAAATAAAATAGGCAATGGTAAATTCAAAGGCTTAAGGGTCTGCTCCAGTAAAAATAAAATGGATTTTTATCACATAAGAGCAATGTTAAATTTCATACCATTTATTTCGTTTACTTTTTATCATAAAATTGTTTCCAAGGTCTCATTTTAAGCACAGTCACAATACGCATCCTTCTTTCAATTTACATTTTTAAAAATTTCTTTCATTTTTCAAGTAACTGACATTTTGTAAGTACAAAGTTTGATTTTTTTTCCTAACACAATAAAAAATTAATAATGAAAAATAATTTGCAAGCAGGATCCGAAATTTTATAAAGAGTATTCAGTTTTTTTTTTTCAACTCGCAATTACAAAAGATAGACTTATAAAATGGTTTGAAATGAGGCAATGTCAAAGCGTTCAGCTGCAAGAAATTGCACTGCTTAGATAGGGATACAGTGAAACCGGAAGTGCGTTTCCTGTTGCTTTCTCGTTTACTGGAGCAGACCCTTAAACTCAGTAGCTGTATGGGTTTAGCATGTCACGATACCGATGAAACGGACTGTGTTTACTAATTTTGTAAGTTGTTTTAAATTAACGTATTCTTACTTGGCGATACCTCTAAAATGGACATAGTGCTTTCTCATTTGTTTAAATTTCTAAATTCCCTAACTTGGTTGCTATGGTAATGAATGTAAACGGATTAGAGAAACGTGTGTTGGTTCATTGTATTCCTAAACTAAAATTATGTTTTTTTTAAAATTATTATTTGACTTTAGACAATATGTTAATTGTATTTTATTGTTTTAGATTTTAATTTTAAATGGGGCAAGATCAAAATAATGATCAAATTTCAGACTAAACCAATAGAACCAATGATTTATATTCATGACAGTCCACCAACTGCTTCCTCTCCTTTTAACATTATCTCTTTTGGTAGCCCATTTCGTCACTATGGCACTTACGGAAAGAAATTGTATTGGTATGATTTGTACCACCATTTTAAAAACATAAAATTTTAAATGTAAATGATGCATGTGATGTGTCATTTAACGCTGCGTTTACTGTGTAAAAATGAATCTATAAACCATTTCCCCGTATCTTTTTGTTGAGAAAAAACTTTTAAGCTCTTTTCTCAAATAGTAATCGACTAACGGTAGTTGATTTCTCTATTTTCTCCAATTTACTAAAAACAATATGTTTCTTGAAATATACAAAAATAGAGCAAATGGTAGTTTAATTTCTCAAAACAAACACCACCGATTGCGCTTGAATTTTAAAGTATAAACATTAATTAATCAATCAATTGTTCCGATTTAATAGTAAATTAAATTTACAGTACAGTTTTTGTTTTGTTACTTTCTCCACCCTATACGTAGTATATGGAGAAAGTATTGTTTTCGTAAAAATGTTCGAATTTGAATTTTCAGTTGAATTATCTGTTTTGGTGCTCCCAGAACCCCAACAAATTGTTTAGTGCAATTATCTGTGTTGGTGCTCCCTGAACCCAAAAATATTTTTAGTGGAATTTTTTGTTTTGGTGCTCCCTGAACCCAAAAAAGTGTTTTTAACGTGGTGTCTGTCTGTCAGTGTGTCAGTATGTATACACGACCAGAGAGGACACTATTGGTCCGATTTTCATGAAATTTGGTATGTAGGTACTAAACCCTAATATCTCCAGGCGTTTTTTTCATTTTTTGGAATTTTTAATTTTTAAGGGTAATTTACCCCAAAAAAACCAATAAAAAACGACAAAAATGCAAATTTCTCAAAAACGGCTCTATCGATTTTGATCAAATTTTCAGTAGGTATATTTATAGTGCTTAAGATGCCAAACAAAATGACACCACCCGCTTTTATCAAAACTTCGGCGTTTCATAATTATGGGGAAATGTTAAAAAATAAACAAGTTTATGTTGTCAATCTAGCATCACGGCGACGGCCGCACGGGGTAGCACAACGGTAGCGAGGACGGCCAGTAATTCAAAGGTCGCGCGATCGAATCCTGCCAGGGACAATAACTTTTTTATACGATTGACGTAGGTAGAATATTATGTTTTTGTTTTTTTCTAAAAAGTAGTAAATAAAATGATTAAAAACAATATTATTTTGACTACAGTAAGTTGGGAGAAAGTTTGTGTCAGTTAACTGATACCGTTTATTTTGTAACGGCCTCGCTTTGTGCTTGTAGGAGAAAGACGGACGGAAAAAGTGGAATAAACATTCTTAGCTTGTTGAAACTTAGCATTACCAACTGTTTATCACCGACCCCTACAGTTTTGATTGCTAAAAACTGCACCAACCACTAATGATTTGACACCCTCTCTCAATACTTTTCAATTTTCTCACACTCGGTTTGTGTATTTGAAGTTTCATTGAGATCCATTTTACTCTAGTAAAAAAATTGCAAATAAAGAATACCGTCAATGATATCGGATTGTATTTCTTTTGTAAATTCTTTTTAATTTGATTTATCTCTGTAATCCAATCGTCAGCGTCATTACATATAGCCTCTAACCGCTTTACAACACATCTGCTCTTGTCAAATTAATTAGAGCGAACACAGCACAATGATACCACATTATTACAACCTCTCTAGTTTCTACGGTTTATATAAAATAAGACGAGTTGTATTGAGACTTGCAACAATTGTTGCACTTGACCTAGCTGCAACGATCCCCCTGGGTACCCCTTCTTTTATTTACAACATCTAGTCTTGCCAGTAATGAAGTCTCTTTCACTGCCCCCGTTGTATCATTAACGCTCACGTTTTAGTCTCCTAATTAAAGTGGGTGAGCGTTCCACTCGACGTTAGGTAAACTAATTTCATTTTTTTCAAAATTGTAATTTGGTGTTTAATAGAACGTTAATTTAGTGAATATGGAATGTCTTAGATTGTTCAGATATTTATTGAACCTACTTTTTACCTCCCTGAAATTAATCCTTATTTTTAATATCCCTTTTACTTTCTCTCTATACTATAGTATAGAGAAAGTATAGTGATCGCAAAAAAAATAAATGTTGAGATTTTTGTGGAAATATCCGTTTTGGGACCCCTGAGTCCAAAAAAGTGGTTTGTATAAAATGTCTTTCTGTATGTATGTATGTATGTCTGTATGTATGTATGTATGTATGTTTGTATGTACAGTATACAAAGCTAGAGCGAAAACTATTCGATCGATTTTAAACAAATTTGCACCAGACATGTCAAGTGGGCCTGTATAGATGCACGAAAAACGGTTTTGAAAAAGAACCTTTTTTGAAAAAAAAAAAACAAAAAAAAATCGGTTATAATTTTTTTATAAAAAAAAGGCTCTAACGATTTTTCATAAAATTTGGCTTATTTTTAGCCTTTAATGTACCCTACCATATGAAAAAAACCGCATCTTTCTAAAAATTCTCGTTTAGCTAATAATAATAATAAATGATTTTTTGAGTTTTTTGGCCATAAAGGGGGTTGTTTTTCAAAACCTTTTTTCGTGCATCTATACAGGCCTAATTGACGTGTTTGGTGCAAATTTGCTCGACATCGATCGAATAGTTTTCTCTCTAGCTAATAATAATAATATTTGTTAGTTACTACTTTAATGTATCCATTCTCCTACTTTAATACAATTATGAAGTCACAGTGAATCTGTTTAATAATTTAAATATGTTTGTGAGAAAGTATGTGCCAGTTCCTGTTACCGTTTATTGTGAGTTGTGTTAAAATAGTGTGCTTTGCAATAACTCTGAAGTGGACATTGTGCTTCCTCATTTCGTAAGTTGTGTTAACGTAGTTTATTTGGTAATACCTCTGAAATGGACATTGTGCTTTCTCATTTCATAAATTGTGTTTTTATTCAATATTTTCTATACTTTTGAAGTGTAAATCAGAATATCGCCATAGAAGTTTTACACTTCTTATGTGTGGTCTTAAGCACACCCTGAATTTTGTTTTTTTTAACAGGCCTTTTTCTTTGATAAAGTACAGAGCCCTTAAAGTATAGACTTAATGAAGGCATTCGGCCTGGTTGTCATGCCTGGTATGCTCCTCTCAAATTTGTGCTATTCACTATATGATAGGTAAAACTATTATATAGGCCTACAGTTAATGTTTTAAATTAGTTCTGGATGTAGAGTGGCTAAGAGGTTAAAGGCGTCCGACCACAACACTTCCGCTAAGCTCTGCTTTTCGTCTTCTGGTACTGACAAAAATTAAAGACGAAAAATATTCCAGATGTCGGAGTTCGGATTGAAGAGATTAGCCTGTATAGTCAAATTTAAGATGTGTGAATTAAGGTTGTTTTTATTTTCAAGAATAACCTTTCCATAAATTACCTTCCAAAAATACACTGCAGCCATTATAAATAGTCCACTATAATAACGCGAACAATAAACTTTATTTTATCTCCCATTATTTGAGTGACTAAAGAGGTTATTTAAACGGTGACTGTCTTCTATACGAATTATTTTTTCGGAAGGAAGGAAAGTACATTAACTTGACTGTATGATTCATCGGTTGTACTCCTCTGACGGGGTTGGGGGTGGAGTAACACATAACGTAGCACGTCCCCTCCCCGAGGGTTGACACATGTCAGGGACGACAACCACTTCCCCGTCGCACCGTAGGCTGCCTCCTATCTGTGGGAATACAGAATCTGTGGTAGTCGTTTGGTTCTGTGATGGTTTCAATAATTGTTCGCGTTTTGCAACATCTGCCTCCAGCATTTAATCAATCAAGCGAGAAATCTATTAATTATGTTTTAACGTGAGGCCTTTTAAGGCCATGTTTATCTAAAGGTTTTAGAATCATGTTCAAATAAGAAACATTATCTTTTATTTTTATTGGTTCTTCTCCCTAAGAAGTAAGACAAAAATCGATGTATTGAAAATAAAATATTTTTACCATGGAAATGATCATACAGTTTTGTAAACATCAAATTAAAGGGTACACATTTTTTATTAAATCTCTATTATATAAAAAATCCTGTTATTCATGCAAAAAATCTGGCTCATGCTTAAGGATCCAGATCACCGCTCCCCTTCCCCACCAACCTACTCCAATCCAAGTGCTTCCGTCCTAATCAATCGTAATTTTCGTAAAAATAATAGAGTGTGCAATAATCTATTTGCATTTGCAAGCCGTGAGTCGCCGTGGAGTGGTGAGGAAAGAGATCAGGGCGCGGAGGCCTTTAGTTATACTATAAGAAAGCATCGTGTGAACATGTAGGATATTAAAAGGCATCTTCGCTGAATTTGTATGGCATGAATGGATAAGAGCTCATCTATTGATTTTACAATTACTACAACGTATATGTGTCTGAGTATGTTAACGAAATCACTTATTACGTATTTAAGCAAATAGTAAATCTAGATACGAAAATTATAAATAGATGTAATATCATACAAGCTGGGAGGAATACAACAATACCAGATGTGATAAAAAAATATAACACGATTTATTACTTTATGGATATCAAAAATACAGTGTATGGTTTAAAATACCTCGATATTTAGTACAACGTTTTTCGTAAATATGAACGTGAAAAGTACGGCTTAAACTAGCGTGCCGAGGGTTCCTTACTGTCAGCCGTTCCAAATCTTTAACGTAACTAAGATTAATGACGAGAAAGTATACAAATTTTATATTTTTAATATACCTACCTAACTAACTAACCAATAACAATACCCATAGTTGGAATAAATAACAAAGAAAGTACGTGAACGCTTCTAGTCACGTATATATTTTGCATAATATTTTCACAAACATTTATCCATCTAAGGTCTCTACTCACCGACTACAATGCTATGCGCAACGGTAATGGACCATAATGCAATTTGATATAATTATCAATCACGAATGATTTGGGAATTGATGATTGATAACCTAATAGGTTTTGTTGTGAAATCGTTGTAGGGAAATGTTAACGGTTGATATATTTAATTTTAAAATTAATACTGACGGTGGTGGTTTGACTCTCTCACCAAAATAATAATGTTAATAAAATCATCATAAAGTTGTGCAATGATGGAAATAGATTACGCATTGGTGATTAGGACCAGGAAGCAGGTGACGTCTCCATCGTACTCCAGCATGATAGAGAAACACATTTAAAATCTGGATTCCGCAAAGTTCCTCAGACATCACGGGTTTCCCAAATCTTAGCTTCGGTACTTTCAAAAATAGAAAATAAAGCGATAAATTGTGCTTAATTTTTGGAAATTTATAATAACAACTTAATATAAAGAATTTGTTGAAAATAATTATGCGTACGTTTCGACCCCAACACATTATAATCAAATATTTAATTTTGTGGTACCAATCTTTGGCTCAACAAAATTCACTAAAATATTTATTTAAATTCTAGACGTTTCTGTCGTTTATACATTTCGGACTATAATACGGAATAGAGAGCTGAGGAGAGGCCAGCATGGCTGTGACCCTGTGACAGGACCTTCAGCGACGGTGTCTCTCCTTATAGGATGTGTTCTTCAGCTGTCAAGCTGGTTGGCAGTGGAGAAGGGGTTGAAGAATAATAACAAGGAGCCCGAATTTACAACCGACTTAGACTACTTCAGGCTTAAACATTTAGCCTCAAGCTTGCTGCCCCTCTTTAACTATCTAAACTTCAGCATATTCTCTGTGTGTAGCCATATAGCAGGTTCACGGTCATTGTGAATCCAGAATTACTATTGCCATCTATTATTAGTATATACTAGGGGAGACCCCTGCGTGCTCCGCACGCCAACCCCCGGTGCGACCTTATAAAATCATATGTTATGTTTTATTTATAATAAAAGTGTAGGATTAATAATAACCTCAAAACTAAGATGGTAAATAATGTTAAATGTTCAAATCAAATTATTTCTTATACTTTATAACAGCAGTAATAATAAAGGTTAAAAGAACCAGTAAGGCTCAGGTCTACACTTAATCGAAAACCTAACAAAAAAGTTATAAATAATAACCTCAAAACTATGAAGGTAAATAATGTTAAATGTTCAAAACAAATTAGTTCGTAAATTTTATAATTTGAATAAATAATTCATTTCCTCCCTTATAAAAATCAATATTTACTTCCACAAAGCAGCTGTATTAGTAAGTTTCTTATTATAAACAGCTGTTTTGTATTAAAATGATTGTATAACCTTCTGAATACTATAATCATCGTTATTTACATCCACGAAATCAGCTGGATTAGTTTGTTTCTTATTATAAACAGCTGTTTTGTATAGAAATGGTTTTTAAATATTTTCCATGTTAATCTTATGGGGAAAACCCGACCTTTGAGATTAGCTCACGCCATTAAGGATAAGAATTTTTGACATCTAAAACCTTATTGCAAAACTACGAAATGAGACGAATTTTTTGAAACCTCAAACATTAAAATTGGTCCAGAAATAAGGGAGGAGTTGTGTTTACAAAAAACGGCTTCACGGATTATATGTAATGATTCACTGGGTTATTTATTATTATTAGTATACAGGGGGATTCGGGAAGAAACGGGAAACTTTCAGGATGTGTTCTACTAGTGAAATTAAAGAAAAAAGTTAATATAAATATAGGTTCGGAAATGCTTCGTTTTTCTGTTATCCACCATTTTGTGTGGGATAAATAAATATACACAATTTTTTGTACTTAGCCAATAACTTGGTTATCTATTAAGTTACAGAAATAATAAAATACGGTTATGTTTGTCATTAAAAAGGACATTTTTTTATCTTGAATTTTTTTGTAAAGTTAGCACTTTTTGAGATATTTAACATTAATAATTTTAAACGCCATTTTGAAAATATACATAAAAAAAGTTTTGTTTTTTGGACATGTTTAAAAGATGTCATACCAAAGAATCGCCCTGTATAAGGTTGAGGGTACCTGCAACAATGGCCACCTGTAATTGTCACCCAAAACGCATTTTATGCGAATTCTACTTTTCATCATAACTTTTTTATCTAAACAATTAAATCCGTTGCCCCTGAAACATTCAATGTGAGCGGAAACACTAACAATGTCCACATCTATACTAATATTATAAAGAGGTAAAGTTTGTTTGTTTGTTTGTGTGTTTGTTTGTTTGTTTGTATGTAGGGGGTAATCTCTGGCTCTACTGAACCGATTGAAAAAATAGTTTTACTAATAAAAAGCTACACTGTCCCTGAGTAACATAGGCTATAATTAATTTCGGTAAAAAACTTTTTTTATTTCAATATATTTGTAAATTTAGTCGGGAAAAAATCTTAGGTTAGGTTTAGAATGATAAATCAACACATGTATTTACATTTAATACCATAGCAACCAATTGAATAAAATAACAGATAACATAGCTGCTTTAATATTTCCATTAACAGCTGATTGCAAAATTTGAAGCAATTATTTTTGTATTTCCACCTTTTAGGTTAGGGTTTTAAAGTGTAAACCTGAGCCTTGCTGGTTCTTTAAACCATTATTAACTGCTGTTATAAAATATAAGAAATAATTTGGTTTGAACATTTAACAATATTTACCATCTTAGTTTTGAGGTTATTATTAATACTACACCTTTATTATAAATAAAACATAACATATGTTTTTAGAAGGTACCGTTGGGAGTTGGCGTGCGGAGCACGCAGGGGTCTCCCCTAGTTTATTATATAACAAGCGTACTGCCCAGATGCACACGAAAAGACAAAAATTAACAGAATTTGCTTCAAAAGGTTATTTTTATACATTGGTCCTAAAATATTTAATACATTTTCTTTAAATCAGAAAAGAAACAAAAATAACAACATCTACGAGTAAAGGGTTGTCTGTGGGGTTACGAGTCCTGCGATAGATTATTTAAGGATCTGCTGATATCTAATATCTTTAGTTAAAATATTAATGGTATTTTTTAAAAGTCTGAGATTATGTTATTATGTACGGTATTATCTAAACAATTATGTTTATTTAGATTTGTATTAAAAAAAAATTTATTATGTACAAATCAGCCTGGGAAGATTTACACCGCAGTGATATATATAACAGCATTATTTTATTGAGTAGAAAAAGTAGATTAATTATGTTGTATTCATTGGAGTTTCATTTGATTTTTTTATTCGCGTAGTTATATTTTCATACATTATTTATCAAATAGTGGAAATGAGGGTTGGTATTTCTCAACAGATAAATTGTAAATAATATGATTAAAATAAATAATATTATTCCAAATAATTGGGATACTTGCAGTAAACCTAACGTAGTAAATTAAAATAATTGTAAACACAATTTTACGGATAGAATCCTGATAAACGTAAACTGATGGTTTGAAATGCACGTCTACTAAATTTAATTCAGGAAACGTCTCCGTGGTATAATACAGAAATAAAATGCGTGTGTGAGTGCGAGGCAACATGATTGGTCCAAGGGGACCTCTAAGCCGCAATCTTTATTGGTCAGTAGCCAGTAACCCTTCTCAGTTTTGATTAACTTTGGCTTACATTGTATGGGATACTGTTGTTATAGATTGTATGGATTCCGTTGGGTCTGAGGTAGTCTTGTTTTTATGACGTAATCTGTAAATTTTTGCTAAAGGTAATCACAGTAACGTGCTAAGTAATGTGCTTGACCTGAAATTTGCTTTCAAATCGATTTCGTAAATTTTATTTTTTACAAAATTTTTTAAGATGTAGGAGTCGACTTAAAATTTACGAAATCGATTTGGAAGCAATTTTTTAGGTTAAACATTTTTTGTCTCTTGAAATTTTTTCTAAAAATTCTTCCTTTTCGAGATATTAGCAACTTTATGTCGATTTATTTCAACACGTTTAGGGCCACCATTTTGTTGTTTTGGGTGGTCCGATTTTTATTTTCTTTATGTCATTTTCCTAGTCTTAAATAGACCTTAAAAATGAGGTATCACATGACCATACTTCCCATTTAAAAATTTTGACTTGCCCCCAAAATCTCCCATTTTTAGGGGACACTCAAAATTTCCGATTGCTTCAAAAGATACTTTGGACTAAGCTAGTATCGTTCCACAAAAGATATTAGTTTGTTTTAACAAACACAAAAGTTAATGGGGGGGGGGGGGGAGTGGAACTTTTAAGACGCCTGGTATGTATGTAGGCTATATATGTGTTCGCTCTTTACACATTTTATACATGTTCTAGTGGCCGCATTTTAAGTCCGATTTGATTCAAATTTGGTACACATGTTGGTTGTCTACGTCACTCGGACTAGTCCGTTAGCCAAAACAAATCCAACAATCGGAGGCACGTTTTTTGGCCGGAAATAACTATTTTTTTGAGATTTTCCTACGAGAATGAATTTGTTTTTGAGTTGTTTTCTTCAAATGTAAATGCAGGATGTTATTCTGCATATTTTGTTTTTTTACGAAACCTTATAGCTCGCTTGTTTCCCCAAAAATCTATCAAAACGTAAAATACCATAGAAGTATCCTGTTCAAAGCCATGTGGTGGATTCTACCGTTGGGTTGGTGTGCGAAGCACGCAATGCATTGTGGATTGAAGATACTAACAACACAGGGGTTGGCGTGCGAAGCTCGCAATACTTGGTGTGTTGTAGATACTCCCAATACGGGGGTTGGCGTGCGAAGCACGCAATGTATTGCGTATTTAAGATACTCCCAATATGCGGATGGCGTGCTTCGCACGCAATGCTTTGTGTATTGAAGATACTCCCAATATGCGGAATAGCGTGCGAACCATTTTGCAGTTATTCAGCACCGTCGTGAATAGACCTATTTCCCAAATAGTTGGTTGAAACCCTAAAACATATACCTATAAACTTAATTTTGGAAATTTGCTCAACTCACCTCAGCGATTCACCTGTGTGGTCGAATTATTATTATGTAGGATTTGCGGAAGTTGTGTAATTATTTAAGGGATGCTAGGGTATATGATGGGAATTCATAAAATAATGTAATTATGAAAATTATTATATAAGAGTATTGTTGGAGGACGTTTTCAAAATATTGAACTATTTTTAAACTTTTAATTTTGTTTTTGACCTGTTCAAGCATTAAACGTTATTTAATTCACCGCCAAGACAAAGTTCACCCTCAATCTTATTAAGAACTGTAAAGTTTAAAAACATTACTTGAACTAATTCAGTTAAACGTAGATTTGCTCAGAATTGGAAGTGAATCGGAGTTCTTTCCTAAGTAGCCTTGGTCGAGCCCGCGGGGATTCCGTTCTTGGATTAAATTTGGTTTTATTTCAATTAAAGACAGCTTTCATTCCTCCATTGTATTAGTCGACAAGGCCGTGGCTGGAACAATGCGATCTCTGAGGCTGTGATGCCTGGATGTTATGTAATCGTCCTTAATGATTTGTCAAGACGGAGGGCATTGTGTGCGGTTGTAATGGATCTCGGTTCGGGAAAGTATTGTCTTTTGGTAGCAAAATAAGCCTAGGGGTGACGGAAAACTTAATTCGCTGTTATATATAGTCAAGTTTTGTCTGCTCGCTCCTGTAAGCTCGACTTCAGTGCAATCAAATCTTATTTTCACCCACTTCATTCAACTTTGGGTTTTTGGTTCAGTTACATAACTTTGACGGCAATAAATTCTTCTGGTGATAAATTAAAAATTAAAAGATGACGGCGGCAATGTGGTGGATGAGTGTTGGAATGAAGGCGATGAGTAGACATTTTTATTACATGTACGTATTTGCTTTTATCCTAGGGCCTATTTTTTACTTTCTCCACCCTATACGTAGTATATGGAGAAAATATTGTTTTCGTAAAAATGTTCGAATTTGAATTTTCAGTTGAATTATCTGTTTTGGTGCTCCCAGAACCCCAAAAAATTGTTTAGTGCAATTATCTGTGTTGGTGCTCCCTGAACCCAAAAATATTTTTAGTGGAATTTTTTGTTTTGGTGCTCCCTGAACCCAAAAAAGTGTTTTTAACGTGGTGTCTGTCTGTCAGTGTGTCAGTATGTATACACGACCAGAGGGGACACTATTGGTCCGATTTTCATGAAATTTGGTATGTAGGTACTAAACCCTAATATCTCCAGGCGTTTTTTTCATTTTTTTGAATTCTTAATTTTTAAGGGTAATTTACCCCTAAAAACCAATAAAAACCGACAAAAATGCAAATTTCTCAAAAACGGCTCTAACTATTTTGATCAAATTTTCAGTAGTTATAGTGCTTAAGATGCCAAACAAAATGACACCACCCGCTTTTATAAAAACTTCGGCGTTTCATAATTATGGGGAAATGTTAAAAAATAAACAAGTTTATGTTGTCAATCTAGCATCACGGCGACGGCCGCACGGGATAGCACAACGGTAGCGAGGACGGCCAGTAATTCAAAGGTCGCGCGATCGAATCCCGCCTGGGACAATAACTTTTTTATACGATTGACGTAGGTAGAATATTATTTTTTTGTTTTGTTCTAAAAAATAGTAAATAAAATGATTAAAAACAATATTATTTTGACTACAGTAAGTTGGGAGAAAGTTTGTGTCAGTTAACTGATACCGTTTATTTAAATGAGCAATTCTTGTATCTATCTTTGTATCTGTCGCGGATCCCAAAAACGGCTCTAACGAATTCAAAGATCTTTTGTATTTAGGTGTAGTTTTAATTTTTAAGTACACCCATATAGTTGTATTTCGTTTAAAAACGCTATTTTTTGAGAAAATCTTATTTAAAAGTTGAAAAATTTTAACATAGGGTCTTATGGGTTGCCATGTTGGTTACAAAATAACAACGAAATAGCAAATAAAGCGATCAAGACAGCTGTTTATAAACAAGCCAATTTATACTGTTTTAGCACGTTGGAAATAGATTGGAATAGAACAGCTGAGATTAAGTATTATCCAAAATCAGCTGTTCATTGGATAGTTTTTAATTACCGTTAAAAAAAACAAGCTAATTTATACTGCACAAGCACGTTGGAATTAGAATAAATTGGGCCTGATTTAACAATTTATTTCGTCAAAAAAAAGGCAAACTTGTCAAAGATGGATAAATTCTAATAGTCAATTTTGTAATATAGGCCTGGCTCATTTCTGACACATAGTATTGAGGTTATGTTAATCCTGCAATAATTTTTACTATATTTAAGCCTGTTTTCAAAACTTTAACTGACAGAAGATAGTAGAACTAGGACTAAAATCGTAATGAAATCCTCTCACGTTTCTAAAGCATGTATTTGAGGTTATATTAATCTTGTAATTACTGTCAATATATTTAAGCCTGGTTTCATAATTTTACAAACCTATGTACAAACGAGCCAAAGATTAACGAGATTCTTTAGCGAATTTTCCAACTGCGAGAGAAACGAAGCAGCCATCTTAGGCGGGGTTGAGACGCGAAGCGTCCAGGGGTAGAGCCCCTAGTATACAATTAAAAGGAGAAAGATAGGCAATGTGCTTCCACATAATATTTTAGTTCATTGTAACAAAATCATTTTATTTTAGTTTTCAAAAGTGTTTTGTTTCTAAAACTAAACATAAGTGGTCAAGTTGACTACAATTGGATCTTCAGTAAAGCCTACAGTAAATACAAACTTTTTTTTCAAATTCTTCAAATTTTGCATAATTTGTCCAAATTCATATCTTTAACTAATTTTCATTTTTCATTAAATACTATTCTAACTTATTTCAAACTTTTCCAGCTAATCCTTAAATGGTAATATAATCTACGAGAGGGGCTCCGCCCTTTGCTCGCTTAGCTCACTAACCCCAGCGGCGACTAGCTGCGAAAGAAATGCTAACAGATGATTGTGTAGGCTACAATATTTTCGCGGAAATGACGTTTGATTATGACAGAAGCACTTGGATCGGGGTAATATGTTTTGTAGCGGTGACCTGTATTCTAACGCATGCGCGGTAGGTTTCGATTGTTTTATTTAATAGGGAGAAATTGGTATTACTGAATTGTAAGCTCAATTTCAAGTATAAAAAGATTGTTGCAAAGTTTTTTTATTTAAAACTAACGCTTGTGTTTCAGATTAACGTCAAAGTTTTATTAAAAAGATAATATTACAAAATTATTTGTTTTTACAAATATTTAGCTTGAACATAATTGTAACGCATACAGTTTTATAAAACAAAATATGAAACAGCTGATAGAGGTTAGCTTCAATAACTGAACATAACATGTGTTTAGCTTATGAATTGCATTGATTCGACGAGGAAACGTTGAAGAAATTATGGTCAGTTTTACCAAAGGCCTATTATGATAAACCGAAGGACTAGTACAATTAAGCTATCTAAGAACAAATACCAAGACAAAATTATCACTCTTTAGGAACTTTTGTTAAGCAAGCATTTCCAAATTGTATTAAACCAAATTATGTGCGGGATTTTAGACGATGTTATGAAACATTTTACGTCAATGACATATTCTAGTGACGCAAATATCAACGTTAGCGCACAATAGTTTCAGTGTTCAACTGTTGTGTCTTGACAATACACCGAGATATCTCACTCCCTACAACGACCCCATTTTAGTACTCATTGCAACCCCAGCCGTTGGCAATCACACGCTTAATGCAATTTATGCAGGAATACATGCGGGGAAACAATCAACTCCCTTCTTCTTGCATGACGGGAGTAGATCCTGCTTCATCTCCATTCCACTTCTGTCATATGTGCGTACTCAAAGCGAAGTCTTCGGTTTACTAAATCCTCAAATCTTAGTGTTCCTCAAAGGTTATCAGAAAGCGTGGTTAGATCCCTAAATCCCCTATCTTGGGTTCCTCCCAAAGCTATTACTGTTCCTGGTTTGGTTTGTTAGGATCAATAGTCGTGTCGGATTTGTGTTTGTTGAGTGAACAGTTGCTTCAGTGTTTGGATGTTTGTGCAGTGTCTTTATTTCATCAGCTGCAGATGAGTTCAAATTTGTAGCAGGACCAACTATATATCTGAGCTTTAATGTGAGCACTAAAAAACGTTTAGAAAATCAATATAGTAAATGACGAGCTACAAAGCATGAAAATTACATGACAGTTCCCCACACTGAAACTTCCACACACTGCAGAAAAAACTTCCCCACAGTCCTTGGATCCGAAAAAATCTCGGCCGGCAGTTTCCCCCCCCCCCCCCCCAGGCTATAGGGTTCAGCTATCATCGTTACAGACGCACCAGTGACAATGCACCTTAACATAATACTACTTTGCAGTGAAGAAAAGCGCTCGGTCTATGTACTTCATTACAAACACCTAACCCAACCTCCCAATAATAGCTTTTGAAGTATAAGTATAACGTAAGAGTAGCTTTGAGGGAGGGGAGGGAGATGTGTGTGGAAATGTCAGTCGAGATTATTTCTGAGTCATTAAACAGGTAGCCACGTACAAGGGCTGTGGGGAAGTGTCAGTGTGGGGAATTGTCCGGACACCAGCATGGATAGCTATAGAGCTCAAATTGAGCTGTCTGTTGGTATAGCTACAGCAATTTGTATGGCTTGACTATGTAGTCCAACTAGAGAAACAATTATAATTTCAGGTTAAGTTTTATTTCCAATCATAGGAAGTATTCAAAATTTGCTCTTGTCAACCACAAGAAATGTTCAAAACTCATAACATCTGATTTCATGTTTGTGCACCGACTTTTCAAAACTATTTTAGACTTATCCTGAAAATTAGCGAAAATTTGTCCAAGCCAGGCACAAAGTTTACGGCAGAGGGGTCTTAAAAGCCTCCCGTAGAAATTTGTGTAACATACATATGCCATTGAAAGGTGTTTTTAGAGCTTCCGAGCAACGAAAGAATTTGTTTCGAAATTTTAAATTGAAATATTCTGAAAATTACAGATTTTCTATTAAAATAAACAAACATTATAGCTGAGTGGTAAAGAGTTATAAAGCGTCAAAACGCGCTCTCCTAACAAAGTAATTCTCAATTAGTGCTGTGAACTGAGTTTAGTTTAAGGCAAGTAATTGAACATTTGTAGTAATGCCTCTTGATGTTTTATTCTGTCACAGATTTATTTATTGAAAATTCAAATCTTAAAAACAAAAGGATATCTTCTAATATTCTCCAAGTTCTTTTGAAATAAATTATTTAACAATTTCATCGAATTGGCGCCAGATTAGTTCAATTTTTACTGTCATCTTTGTAGAATCAGTCATCTCCACTATGTTATGCCTAAAGCGATGCGATTATGGACTCTTGACAGTTGAAAACAATCTGGCTTCTAACAGAAAACTTCCCATTCTCTTATGTTCCTGAATCTCGTAACACCATAGAATTACAACAATAAAATCAGTTTGGTAACTCAAGAGGTTTATTGGAAAAGTGTGTCAGAAAAGGTGGAAACGGCAAAAATCTGCAAACAAGTATTGTGATTACACACACATTTTCAACAGTATACTGACCAGTTTTTCCTCCCTGTCTTTCTGTTTATATTTCTTTTATGTTTCTTTTTCCTAAGCTGTTTTCCTGGCATCGAAAATTCTTTTATAGTCAATTTGCTTTTGTCCTATTAAACAGTTACTTCCAGCATCCCCATATAGTTTATGTAAACACTTGCAATTTTCCAGTTGAATATAATGATCGGCATCAAAAACTCCAATGTTCTATGTTTTTAATCTTGCAAAGTTGTTTTCTTTAGGGATTCTGGTCGTCCAAATAATGTTGTTAAAGAACTCATTTGGGTTTAGAATTCGTCCGTGCAGGCATTTTTTTAGTAAATTCTGGTTTGAAACGTCCTGAAAAATATGTGTTATTTCTAACATAATAGCCTCAGGCATTACATGTTTATAAGTATATTTTACAACTGAAATTAAGGACTTTTGGTATTTTCTTCATGATAGTTTTCCTTTGGGGCGCGTTCATGCTGAGGATGAACTTTTAAACAAAAACTCAACCGACAAATTAAAGTTTAAATTGTTTTCTGATGTAGATGTGTTGCATATATACATGTATTAAATATCAAAATGCTAGGAAAGAAGTGTAGATAATAAAAACAAAAACACGTTTCTTAATAAGATATCAAACTAAGCGTATTTTTTATGAGGCTGGATAATATTAGCAGTAATGTTAAGTCACTTAAACTTCTCACTAAAATTATTGACTCATAAAATGTGGTTATAACTCACAAACCTAGTGTCTTTGTAAAAACGTTCACAATTGGTATACTCCTTCTAAGAGCAACGAAACTTGTGAAACTCGAAAGAACATTTACCGATTAATTCTCTTTGATCTTTTCTCCTGCTTTGGTATTAATTAAGACAGACACTCATTAAAGTCAAATATTTCTCTGTTTAGCAAATAACGGAGTTAAAGCGAAAACAATTTTCGTTCAGTCAATAACAAAAAATTAAAACTTTATCAAAAGACCGACTCGCGGGAGCGTTAAGGTAACGGTAAAGTTTGTGATGTTATTTCACCAACTGTTCTGGAGTTTACATTTCCCGGCTCGCTTTGCCCTGTCCCTTATTCAGAAGTTGTTGAATTATAATTTCAAATTATTCCGTACGGTCTGTCGGCGGCTTGGGTTTTGAAATGTTGTATTATACTTTGATTATATTAGCTGCGAAACTGGTGAAAATTAAACTTTTTCTTGTTGAATGAAAATAAAACGTTTATAAAATCGAGCCTATTCGGGTAAATACAGTATGTGTAAAATACTAATTTACTTTTTGTGAGTCCTAAGATGCGATTGTATTTTTGAGAAGAACTTTAATAGCGCACAATTTATTCTTGTGTTACCGAAATCGAATTTTTTGTGTTTTGATTAGCTGTAGTTCAGCTGTGGGTAAAATTCGCGCAACTGCCACAACTTTTAACTGTGAGTTTTAACACTTTCACTGCTACTCAAATTTCGTATTTCCTATGCTAGGAGCTGACCTTTTATTTTTTATATTTATAGTCTAAACTAGCTGGCCCGACCCGGCTTTGCACGGATAGACAAATCAAAGTTAAATGTATATTAACAACAAATACATTATATCAATAAATATGTTACACTATGTATTTCTTATGGAGATTTTAAGTAACTTTGACTCCCCTCCCAAACCTCCCCTAAAATTTCGATTTTTTTTAACTCTTTCTTAGCGAGCACCTATGACCCTAGCGGAAGCTACATACCAAATTTCATTTCCAATCCGTTCGATGTTTTTTTTGTAGTACCTTTGACCCCCCCTAA
>JAGFPH010001941.1:35552-63027 GCA_018207615.1 Philaenus spumarius
CCCCAAAACCCCCCTAAAATTTCGAATTTTCGGAAACCCTTTCTTAGTGCGCGTCTAGAGCCTATAAAGAGTATTGGTATTAGTGTCAAATTTCATGTTTGTAGGCCTCGTGGTTTTGGAGAAACTGTGATGAGTCAATGGTATTTGACTTTTATAAGTATAGATGAGTATTGAAATACTCCCATTGCGGCGATTGGGCGTTTGAAGCACGCAATGTACTGTGTATTAAAATACTCCCAATATGGGGGTTGGCGTGCGAAGCACGCTATGCATTGTGTATTGAAAATACTCCCAACACGGGGGTTGGCGTGCTAAGCACGAAATGCACTGTGTATTAAAAATACTCCTAATATGGGGGTTGGCGTGCGAAGCACAAAATGCATTTTGTATTGAAAATACTCCAAATACGGGGGTTGGCGTGCTAAGCACGCAATGCACTGTGTATTAAACAATACTCCCAATACGGAGGTTGGCGTGCGAGGCACGCAATGCACTGTGTATTAAAAATACTCCCAATACGGGGGTTGGCGTGCGAAGCACGCAATGCACTGTGTATTAAAAAATACTCCCAATACGGGGGTTGGGTATAAAAGTTTCAATATACAACATGTCATCTGTAATGTAAGCATAGTTATAGTTTGTTTCAAGTTAAGGTCCATTTAGATGCCCGCATTGGATCCGTGTTTCCGTATCCAGTGAAACTCAATATTCTTCTGCGGATTTGAATAGAATGGTTTCCACATGTCTGGCGCATGTCTGTATCAGTGTTGTCAGTGCTTCTTCAGTATCCCTTCAGTGCTTTTTAAATTAATTCCCAACGGAAGTTTTTAGAATTCCACGGACGTAATTTTTCGTTTGTTTACAATGAAGTACCTAGGCGACCGAGCATCGCTCAGTACTTTTTTAAGGAAAATGTGTGCAAATACTAATCACACACTGAATTTGTTTATGTATTTTAGAAATAACAAATAATAATTATAATCATTAGATAATTTATATTACCTTTGTCAATACTCCAATACGAGCAATGTATGTTTGTACGTACGAGCAATCTCGAGATCCAGCGGAAGGATTTTGCTGAAAGTTTGGGATTAGAGGCTTTTGGGTCTAAAAAATGTATTGGTTAAAACCACTACCTCAGGAAAACTCGTATTTTTCTAAACAACTCGTTTGGAAATTGAAATTTTTTAACGTTGGGCTTTTGGAGTTTAAAATCATTGCATATGTTTATTGACTATAATAATAACAGTAATCAGCTGTTTCCTATAATATTACAATTATCAGCTGATTTCAACACTAAACTTAACTAAAACATTATTTTTTGTGCTGTTATTAACCGTTCTAAAACACTTTTCACCAGTTTCTGCAATCTTTTTATTTCTATAAAGGTAATATAAATTATCTAATGACTTAATTATTATTTGGTATAAACTGGTGAAAAGGGTTGAAACACAAAAGATAAAATACAAAATTTAACCTGAAAGTTGTTCAAATAGTTGTTGAAGTAGGTGTATTACAACTGATTATACGTTAACGAATAAATCAAACAATACAAACTTGCGCATGCGCTATAATATTTTTTACTCGCGTACGTACGTACACTCGGTTTTTTTACTTTCTCCACCCTATACGTAGTATGTGGAGAAAGTATTGTTTTCGTAAAAATGTTCGAATTTGAATTTACAGTTGAATTATCTGTTTTGGTGCTCCCAGAACCCCAAAAATTGTTTAGTGCAATTATCTGTGTTGGTGCTCCCTGAACCCAAAAATATTGTTAGTGGAATTTTTTGTTTTGGTGCTCCCTGAACCCAAAAAAGTGTTTTAGAGTGGTGTCTGTCTGTCAGTCTGTCTGTATGTATACACGACCAGAGAGGACACTATTGGTCCGATTTTCATGAAATTTAGTATGTAGGTACTAAACCCTAATATCTCCAGGCGTTTTTTTCATTTTTGGAATTTCTTATTTTTAAGGATAATTTACCCCTAAAAACCCATAAAAAACGACAAAAATGCAAATTTCTCAAAAACGGCTCTAAAGATTTTGATCAAATTTTCAGTATTTATAGTGCTTAAGATGCCAAACAAAATGACACCACCCGCTTTTATCAAAACTTCGGCGTTTTATAATTATGGGGAAATGTTTAAAAATAAAAAAGTTTGTGTTGTCAATCTAGCAACGCGGCGGCGGTCGCACGGGGTAGCACCACGGTAGCGAGCACGGCCAGTAATTCAAAGGTCGCGCGATCGAATCCCTCCTGGGACAATAATTTTTTTATACGATTGACGTAGGTAGAATATTATTTTTTTGTTTTGTTCTAAAAAGTAGTAAAAAATAAACTGATTAAAAACAATATTATTTTGACTACAGTAAGTTGGGAGAAAGTTTGTGTCAGTTAACTGATACCGTTTATTGTTTCTTATATCTATATAGTGGTGTGCCAAAACATTTCATAGAGAGATTAGAAGCTGAATGCTGTTAAAAAATATCTTTAAGACGAAATTTTAAATAAAAACAGACGGTCGAGATGCTGCACATTTCTGCATGTTAGACGTTGTCCTCCAGACCGTGTAAAAACGTCAAATTTCCCCCGAGTCCTTTGGCCTGTGCTCATGAAGCACGAATATGTTCCGCATGCAAATGCCATCTTTTAGGCTTTGCGTGCGCTTCACAAGTATGAGTTTTACTCAAGGGAAATAAATAGAAATTGCATGTCTTTAATACATTGTCACACTCTATGCCACTGACTGGCTTTTCCCGAAGTTGGTAGATCAACGCTTGTCCTGTGAGGCTCTTCAATGGAGTGAATATAGTACAGGAAACAAATCGTCTTGTTATTGTTTATCTTTATTTAGAGGATACCCCTGAGTGGTCACTCCACTAGCATAATTATTGTGACTTAGGACTTAGATATATATTTAAGGGATTCCCTACTGAAAATAGGAGTTTTCTATAATAATAGGCCTTTTTTAATTAAGAACCATTTTTTTTACATTCATTAGAATCTAAAAAATTGTTTACACTTACAGAAACTGTGAAAAAAATAAATTTTACATACCTTTTTGAGTTTTTTTAGGTGAAAAATATGTTTTTTTAAATCTTTTATAACTTTTACTTTCTCCCCCTATACCACAGTATATGGAGAAAGTATTGTATTCGTCAAAATTTTCGAGTTTGAGTTTTTGGTGGAAATATCCGTTTTGGGTCCCCCTGAACCTAAAAATGTGGTTTTCGGAGTGATGTCTGTGTGTGTGTCTGTGTGTCTGTGTGTCTGTGTGGATGTTATCAGACCTAGAGCCTAAACCAGTCGTCCGATTTTGATGAAATTTTTTATGGAGGTACTAATCGACGGTATCTCCAGGCGTTTTTTTTTATTTTTGTGAATTTTTTATTTTTAAGGGTAATTTTCCCATAAAAACCCTTAAAATAACGGAAAAATCAGCTTTTCTCAAAAACGGCTCTAACGATTTTGATTAAAATTTTATAGTTTATTAGGGACCTAAAGTGCTATAAACTGTAAAATTTTAATCAAAATCGTTTGCGCCGTTTTTGAGAAAAGTTGGTTTTTCCTTTATTTTATGGATTTTTATGGGAAAACAACTTTAATACAAAATCATCTCTCCTACCCCACCCTACAAGTCACCGTGAATCTGTTTAATAATTTAAATATGTTTGTGAGAAAGTATGTGCCAGTTCCTGGTACCGTTTATTTTACGATTGAACCAACTTGGCCGTTTGATATCATGTTTTAAAGTATATAAAAAGCACTCATTTTTGGGTATTTTTTGGGTTAAAAGTTTAGTAGTTATGACCTTACAAAAATAATCTATATACAGACTGTCCCAAAAGTCCCGGACCGGTTTAATAACTCCTAAACGAAACTAGCTAAAGTAATAACATTTCATACATGACTCCTGGCTACAAAAAACTATTTTTTGAGTTGTTAGTCACTATTGCCCCTGCCCCCAAAAACCAAATTTGGGAGGTTGCCCCAAATTTTTAAATGTAAACCCCTTTTGAGTGACCCATCATTTTAAAGGTTTCATTGAGTTAATCACAACAGCGCAAACCCGAGGTCGATATCTTGCTCCTGTCCAAAATGGCTGACCTTTTAGTGTTTTTTATGGTCATGTAATTTAAAATTGACCCCCATTGGTTGTATTAAACATTTTTATTATATTAAAACAAAGTAAACACACGCACAAAAGAGTTTAAAGTATAAAAACAAAATTGTCATACTTGGTAATAATAACAAAATGTTTAACTTTACACTCAAAAACAAAGTTGCTTACCAAAGATGATATCCAGGGTTTAGAGTAAGTATTCGAACTGCTTTCCTTCCAGAGTCACGCAGTGTGCTAGTCTGTAATAGTGATGCTGTACTACAATCTGTATCATTTCTCCCGGTATTTGCTGAGCTGCGTGTTTACTTTGTATACGATAAAAAATGTTCAATTTTAAATTACATGACCATAAGAAACACTAAAAGGTCAGCCATTTTGGACAGGAGCAAGATATCTACCTCAGATTTGCGCTGTTGTGTTTAACTCAATGAGACCTTTAAAATGATGGGTCACTCGATAGGGGTTTACATTTAAAAGTTTGGGGCAACCCCCCCCCAAATTTGGTTTTTGGGGGCAGGGGCAATAGTGACTAACAATTCAAAAAATAGTTTTTTGTAGCCAGGAGTCATGTCTGAAATATTATTACTGTAGCTAGTTTCGTTTAGGAGTTATTAAACCGGTCCGGGACTTTTGGGACAGTCTGTATATTAAAAGAATTTGGTCAAAACCTATTTCCAATCGCCCAGCCTCTCCTAATGGACCGATTTTGATGATTTTTGTTTTAAAATGTGTCTTATTACCTGTAGATATTTCATCAAGCATTTACCGAAGTCCTAGGACATTAGGGCTACGCCCCAGTGGCCCTCAAAGTTTCAATGTTAATCTTATGGAAGGTCAATCTTAAGGAAGAAGAAGAAATATTTCTTTTGATTTTATCAAGGACACAAAAACAGCTGTTCGTATGAAAAGCTTAAAACAGCTGATTTTGATCAACAACTGATTTGGATCAAATCAGTATCAAATGTAGTATTACCTTTTTGAGGTTACATTGACAAACTAAAAACAAACACAAACAAAAATCAACGAAAAATGCTAACTATATTTTAATTCAATTCAAACATTGGTTGTTACAAACATATTATATAAAACAGCTAATTTGGATCAAAAACTGAACATAATCATTCACAGATATGTCAAGTCTTATATATTATCATCCGTTCAGCCGCTATTCACCCGAGAAGGAGCCCCGGTATACAATCCTTCAAATTTCCCATGTTAATCTTATGGAGATAATGTTTAATGAGTTTGAGTCAGCTGCCAAATAAAACAGCTAATTTATGCTCGGTCACCTATGTACAAACGAGCAAAAGATTAACGAGATTCTTTATCGAATTTTCCACCTGCGAGCGAAGCGAAGCAGCCATCTGAGGCCGAAGGCCGAGCCGGGGTTGGGACGCGGAGCGTCCAGGGGCAGAGCCCCTAGTATATATAAAAAAACAAATTTGTGATTTACCCATTTTAAAAAATACTCATGTATTTGTCCTAGAGGAAAAAATACCCAAAAAGTTGCATTAAAAGCTATAAAAGATGTGGTAAAAATTTGATCACTGTAGCTTTAGCAGTTAAAAAGTTATAAGAACTTTTGTGTAAAAAATATCAATATTGAAAAGTAGCGGGAAATCGCGTTTAAAGATTCCATTAGTTATTTTAGCAGCCATAGAGGGGAATAACTTGCACAACCAATATTTGTAGTCAAGATATGTTTTACTTACATATTGGCGGTGTTGAAAGCTTAATAATAAACATTGTTGTCCTTCTTTGCAGTTACTTTTAAAAAAATAAAAAATCTTTTTAGTCCAAATAGCAAACATAAAGAAGTTCAACTCGACCAAAAGTAGGTGCGCGCATTGCTTTGAATACATTTTTCACACTGATTTAAAGAACTTTTGTGGCATATTTTATGTTTTTCTTAAACGTTATAAACTATAGAATCAGGAAAAAAAGAAAAATTTATATATATTTTTTTGAAAATGGTAATTTTTCAGTAAAGAATCCCCTTAACGTAGTCAATCCTGAAGGTAAAACGTTTACAGGAGCAATTTAGTATTATCATTACGAAATTTCTATAAACTTTTCAAATGTACCAGTGTTGTTATTATTTTTTCATGTTGTAAATACAATATAAGATACTTTAAGGGATTTTAATTTTATAATTTGTTTTTAATAACAACCTACTAATGGCAATTTTTAATTCCAAATTTTGTAAACAGAGCTTTATTTAACGTTTCCTGCAGAGCTAAACGGTATTAATTAACTTGGTATTAATGTAGATTAGGGTGACCATTTAAATTAAAATAATTTGTTTTTATTCTGAAACTAGACAGTTAGAATTAAAACGCAAACCATAAAAGAAAGCCATTTTAAATCTAGTACCTGGGCGACTGAGCATCGCTCAGTATTTTTTTTTAGGAAAATGTATGCAAATACGAATCACATACTGAATTTGTTTATGTATTTTAGAAATAACAAATAATAATAATAATAAGCATTAGATAATTTATATTACCTTTATAGAAATATAAAGAATGCAGAAATTGGTGAAAAGGGTTTTAGAACGGTTAATAACAGCACAAAAATAATGTTTTAGTTACGTTTGGTGTTGAAATCAACTGATAATGGAAATATTATAGGAAACAGCTGATTACTGTTATTATTATAGTCAATAAACATATGTAATGATTTTAAACTCCATAAGCCCAATGTTAAAAATTTTCAAATGAGTTGTTTAGAAAAATACGAGTTTTCCTGAGGTAGTGGTTTTCACCAATCGATTATTTAGACCCAAAAGCCTCTAATCCCAAACTTTCAGCAAAATCCTTCCGCTGGATCTCGAGATTGCTCGTACGTACAAACAGACATACGTACAAACAGACATTGCTCGTATTAGAGTGTAGGATTGTCACACATACGATATACAAAAAATCGAGCCACTTGATTATACTTTCAATTCCGTTTTGAGGCTAAGAAATAATAAAATAAATCATATTAAAAAAAAAACACGCTTTAATAGCAAACCGAATTAAATAGTAGAAACTAATTTCTACGTGTGAAAAGTTTGTTCTACATTGATTTAAAGTTCATGAATTCATTATAATTACAAAATTATTTATAATTAGTTTTAAATAAAAATCTAGTAATTAACAGTATAATTGATTTTATTGTAAACGAGCGTAGGGTGTGTTTTACTATACTTTTATAATAACTCTACTTTTATAAATAGCTACCAAGAAATATGTGTAACATTTAATGTCAAGCAACCCACGTTTTTTTACAATAAAGTTAATTAAGTTGTTAATTACTAAATTTTTATTTTAAACTTATTAAAAATTATTTAATTGTAATCAATTACTGGACTTTATATAGGTGTAGTACAAAATCTTCGTACTGTACTTAGAAATTTGTTCTAATTTTTAATTCGGTTTGCTATTAAAGCGTTTTTTTTTTAGTTTTTTTTACTCTAATAAATTTGTTATATAGTTTAGTGCAAATGATGCCTATTTATTTATTTTAACATTTGTCCACAATTTTCGTAATATTATTTGTTTTCATCTTTCAGGAAGGTTTACATTTGCAAAACATATTTTTTAAATTAAATTTTCGTTATGTAAATTAGTTCTCGTTTACAACGATCACTTTGGAGTTTGGCAACGCTGTGATCAGGTTACAAGCTATCAAGATGGCTGAATGATCATTATGTGTATTCTCCTATTCAACTTATGTTTATCCTCTTGTATCTTATAAACATGTTTTAAATTGTTCATAAGTGATTTTCGACAATCAGGAGAGTGTTTAGTTGTATTATATTTTAAGGAAATGTGAAGTTTTTTCATTATTTAAAAATTAAAGGTAACCCTCATCCACGTAATTACCATACATCCTGTACAGGGTATTCTAAAAAGCTGTAGGTAATTCTACATGTTTCTTAATTTTTACACAAATTGTTGGAATTAAATTAAAACTTATTTTTGATTATACAATAATCTAAGTTTTAACGATTTTTTGGCGATCAAACATATACACAACGCTATATATATATAAGCGAAATACCACTCACTCACTCACTGACTCACTCATCACGATTTCTCAAAAACTACTGAACGGATTAAAATGAAATTTAGTATGTAGCTTCCTCTAGGGCCATAGGTGCTCACTAAGAAAGGTTTTGAAAAAATTCGTAATTTTAGGGGGGTTTTGGGGGGATAAAATTTATTAAAAAACGATTTCTTCCAAACTACCGAACGGATTAGAATGAAATTTTGGTATGTAGCTTCTTCTAGGGCCATAGGTGCTTACTAAGAAAGGGTTTGAAAAAATTCGAAAGTTTAGGGGGGTTTTGGGGGGATTAAAGTTATTAAATCACGATTTCTTCAAAACTACCGAACGGATTGGAATGAAATTTGGTATGTAGCTTCCTCTAGGGCCATAAGTGTTAACTAAAAAAGGTTTTTAAAAAATTGGAAATTTTAGAGGGGTTTGGGGGGTAAAAATTACTCAATCACGATTTCTCCAAAATTACCGAACAGATTGGAATGAAATTTGGTATGTAGCTTCCTCTAGCGCCATAGGCGCTCACTAAGAAAGGGTATGAACAATTTCGAAATTTTAGGAGGGGTTTGGGGGATCAAAGTTACTAAAATCATAATTTCAGATCTTTTATTATTATGACAATAGTGCTTTTATTATTTAAGATCTATATATATATATATAAGCCAAATACCACTCACTGACTGAACACTTAAAAAGAATACAATTACGTTAAAAAGACTGAAAATACCAACCACCACGGGCAACGCAGTACGGGTCAGCTAGTACTTGTATATCAGTTGAAAGTCGTAAATAATAAACACAAAGAGTACCAATATTTTCCCATTTAGGAGGTGATAAAAAATTTCAGCTGTTTAGATTAGTAATTGGTTACTGAGATAGAATGGCTTTTTCGGAATGTTTCCCACCATTTTTGTATTGTTTGAGAATTTAAGTCATGTTCTCTATCTTCAATAATTGAAGAAACATTATTACTCAATTAAACGGTTACTGACAGTCAGTAATGGCTTTTATGGAGGTGGCTGATTGTTAATTTTCGCCGTTTTGGAATAACAATTATTTTGGTGACTAAAAAAAGAAGCTTTTAAAGGATAGAATTTGTACGCACGAAAGGTTTGCTAAATATTAATCAAATTCCCATACCTCGTACGTAACAATTATATTTTATTCTTAATACTACGTTTTACCACGGTGTCTGCTGTATTGTAAAACCCCTTTGATCTTTAGATTCAGATGCCTTTGCTAATCTCTTACCGTTTGAGATAATCTCATATACCTCGCAAATTATACATTTTCGCCGTGCGTTAACAGACTAGATTGGGTCAAGTTAAACTAGCTTTAAAACTCCAGATGTTGTGGTCTCTGAGCGAGCTTCCACCTGGTTGAATCGGTTCGCCCATCTGGCCTTAATTATGACTGAAACGAAACAATCAACCCTTCCCTTCCAGGTCACGTGATGTTTTGTAGCGTTATAAACTTCCTGGTTGAATCGTTTAAACGCAAACCTCAGGTAGTAGAAGGTAATGCCGGAAATGTCCTTTAATATGAATTAAAAAACTTTAATCTATTTCGAGTGAGCTTGAACGTTATTATCTCTGAAACTTACTAGTTACGTTCTATAGACCACCTCCGTTTGAACGCTTCAACATGGTTCATATGAAAATATTACTTTTTGAAGCACCCATCTTTGGTCATCCAAAATTCATAGAGCAAAATTGTGTTTACTCCTAACTTTACAACCGGTCAAACGATTTAAAATGTGTATACCGAATTATTTGGAAAACTGCGGACTTTTTAACTCCGAATTAATACTGGTTGACAATTTTCATTTTTAATTAAAAATACTGTAGTTGGTTAAATTAAATTAAATTGTTTTTAATTTGCCAAAAATCTAAATTTTCGTTATTTTTTTATTTGAGGCATCACAAACAATTTCATTTGCCTCAAATTTATAAAAAAATTTATTTGTATGAAATGGGGTGGGGCGATAGGCCTACCATCTTTCAAAATATTTTAAACTTTTAAATATATGAATTGGCCATTGGCAAAAACATAATTTATGTACATAATATTAAATTTATTACGATTTTCTTGAATCATATCTACAAAGAGAACTCTCGATCAAGTCATTTTTCAAATAAAAAAAATCGAAAATAAAATCGGTTCATCCGTTTGGGAGCTACGATGCCTCAGACAGATACACAGATACTCATGTTAAACTTATAACGCCCCTCTATTGCGTCAGAGGTTAAAAATCGACGCCAATAAGTCGAATTATGTACGACAACTCATTAATGAAAATAATTTCTACACCGATTTAGAAAATAACCTAAATTTAGTGAATATGATGTAGTGCCATCTCGTCCAAGTGCTATCTCGTCCAACATACAATTTCGTAAAAAACAGTGACATCTCGTCCAGCTCAGTTTTACAGTTGAATAAACACACTAATTAGTGCCATCTCGTCCAGTTGAAAACTTGACAAGGGTTGAGGAACGCAACGCAGGTAGCCTGTGGTTGTGCGCCCTCGCCTAGCACCCTCACCCATCTCCCACCCCTTTGTTTACATGTGGACTCTGCCAAGTTAAACCTCGTTTGTATGCTTGATCGGGAGAAACATCTGTAGGAATATGGAGTTTTCAACCACCATAAGAGGCCAACCTAGTCTTTTATATAACGGTTTCCGGTATACGAAGAAAAATGAAAAGAAGTGCGGAGAAATTGTGAGGCGGTGTGTAAATCGCATTATATAATTAAAATTTAAAAAAACCTAAAAGGTTCGAACCTATAGTATGTAGTCACAGTATGTTTACTTTTTACTTAATCTGGCCGATAACAGTATGTTTGTACTTTAAAAACGTATGTACAACTTTGTAGTTGAGTTGGCTAAACTGTTCGTTTCTATGAAGTGTATAAATACTATATTTATAAAGAAAAAAAGTTAAGGTTTGTATATTTATAGTAGTTTTGATTGACACGCTAAAGTAAAAAATACCTTGTTGTTTTATGCAAGGTATAGAAGACCCTAATAAAAAGAATTAAACGTTAAAATAGTTTTTGTAGACCTGTCAAATAACAATAGCATAGGTTTTTGGACGAGATGGCACTAGTTGGCAGGTAGAGAATTAACCCCCGCCCTACGGTCGTGGAATTTGGACGAGATGGCACTTGGACGAGATAGCACTTGGACGAGATGGCACGACACCGTGCATATAAGGAAGGGAAATATGGATGTCATCGAGAAATTGGAAATCTATAAAGCCTTTAATGCCATAAATTTGTCCTAATGAACTCAATTTCTCCCCGAACACATTGTACGACACGGCTATCAAAAGCCAAGATAACAAATCTTAGGTAAACGTCGTGTTTTCCTTGGACATTAATACGGTGCGCACCTTACGCATCGTGTAATGTTATGTTGTTCGTGTTTGTTTATGTGTGAATTTTTAATAATTTATTAATTTAATAATTTAATAATTTGTGTGAATTTAAAATGTGTGCGTAAGACCACACGGGAGAAATGTAAACTTTAAAACACAACTTACGAAATGAGGAAACAGAATGCCCATTTCAGAGGTATTACCAAGTAAACTATATACACATGTATACTATATATATTAAAGCGTGACGAATCATAGCGTTTCAGAAAATGAATGACGATAAAATCCAATTCACCGCCAGCAAAACGTCATTGGCGGTGCGCCTATACTAGTTTACTCTTCAAAAACTCTGATGATGGAGTAAAAACTCCATAACGCGTTGGTGGTTTGACAAAAAAGAAGTTACGTAACGGAATCGGGAAATAAGATAACTTAAATGAATCTTAAATTAAAATATGTGTTCTAAACCTACGTACGTATTCTAAGAGATTTATGCTTTTGAACATTTTTTCGGTGTTTGAATCACCTGAGGTTTTTAGAAATTGCATTTTCCTAACCAGATTTTCAACTTTTTAAGCTGATTTAGTACTTAAAATAATGTATAGTTTCAGTTTTGATTTGGTTTTGTTTAATGGTAGGTATAAGAGTCATTTCAACCTTTCATACAACATTTTCAGAAAAAGATAATTCGACCACGCAGCTGAACCGCTGACGTGAGTTGAGCAAATTTCCAAAATTAAGTTTATAGGCCTATGTTTTAGGGTTCTAACCAACAATTTGGAAAATAGGTATTTTCACGACGATGCTGAATAGCTGCAAAATGGTTCGCACGCCAACTCCCGTATTGGGAGTATCTTCAATACACAAAGTATTGCGTGCTTCTCACGCCATTCCGAATACAGGGCGTATCTTCAACACACAAAACATTGCGTGCTTCGCACGCCACCCCCCGTGTTGGAAGTATCTTCAACACACAATGCATTGCGTGCTTCGCACGCCAACCCCATAGTAGAATCGGCCACATGGCTTTCAACCGTGCACTTCTGTGGTATTTTACGTTGTGATCGATTTTGGGGGAACCAAGCGGCGTATAAAGTCGCGTAAACAAATAAAATGTGCAGAATTACATCCTACATTTATATTTGTAGAAAAAACTCAAAAACAAAATCATTTTCGTGGGAAAAGTCTAAAAATATAGTTAACTTCCGGTCAAAAAACGTCTTTCCGATTGTTGGATTTTTTTGGCTAACGAACTCGTCTGAGCGACGTAGACAACCAACATGTGTAGGCCTACTAAATTTGAACCAAATCGGACTTAAAATGGGGCCGCTAGAGTGCGAACACATCTATATATATATAAGCCAAATCCACTGACTCACTGATCACGATTTCTCAAAAACTACTGAACGGATTGGAACGAAATTTGGTATGTAGCTTCCTCTAGGGCCCTAGGTGCTCGCTAAGAAAGGGTTTCAAGAAATTCGTAAGTTTATTTTAGGTTTGGGAGGTCAAGGTTACTAAAAATCTCCATAAGAAATACATAGTGTAGGCCTAATATATTTTTGATATAATATATTTTTTGTTAATATACATTTAACTTTGATTTGTCTATCCGTGCAAAGCCGGATCGGGCCAGCTGGTATATACATATGATTTTTAATGACACCCCAAAACGTGTTCTGGGGACCATGATCGGTGCTCATTTGCTACTCCCGACCTTGGGTCTTACCATAAGGGCCACTGCAGTAGTTCATTTTTAATACGGAAATTCGTTAAAAACTTCAAAACCTTTTCAATGTTTTTATTCCGTTAAAACTATTCTAAATCCACAGAAACAGTCGACTAGAATAAAATTGGTGTGAACCGAGAAACGACGCGTTGTATCAAATAAATCTGGCCGGCCCACCAAGAGAGCAACATCGTCTAGGACTCGGGGCGAATTTATGAAACGTTTAGAATGAATTGCATCTGGTGTTATTTAGTAGGATGTATATTATAGTAAACCATAATGTGGCAAGAGTAATGCCAAGGCAGAATGATTTACGGGCGAGTATAATGCTTTCCTTGCCCCTTTATATGTATCGTAGAGCTATGTGCAATGTACTATCACTAGCCTAATGTATAACCGAGACCGCCATAACCTAACAATATCGCAATACTTTATTGTTTTATTGTTTGTAGGTTCCTGAACAGCTGTCATAAATATGTGCATAACAAGCCACAGCGTATGAAATAGATTGTGTCAAACACATACAGTTTCTTTGCCAAATACTATATTATGTACTATGAAGGATATTTTAAACTTGCGTCATGATAAAGGATTCCCATTTTAATTTGTCATTTTGAACTTAAAACCTTGCCACAAATATGTGCAAACTATAATGTTAAATTCATTTTGTTATTATAGTGTATAACAATCTAACTTAACCTAATTTAAAGTTTCCTTTTCGTAACATCTAAATATTGCGTTTTTAACTCGCGTATGCGCCTTTCTATCGTGCTATCATAATATGTCTCTTCATTAAATTTGGAATCTATGTAATTATTTATGTCACATCATTTTGTTATATTTCGTTAAATGTTAAATGTTGTTTGAGTTGTGTAAGTGATTAATGGAAATTAATGGTTGTTAAGCAAGATAAATCTACATTTGGCACATTTTATTTCTACTGTTAGCCTATATATTTTTTGTTAATTTGTAACAATTTACACGCTTCCTCAGAAAGAATTAATTTAATTAAAAGTGAAAAAAATAAGGACCAAGACATAGATTTGAACCCAGGATCTTTACCATTCTGTGGGAACGCTCTACCGAGCTACTCTGATAGATATCGGTCGATGTTATCTCACTTGTACGGTTTTACTCCATTTATTGAAAGAATAGACTGAATACCTCGCATGTATGACATTGAAAACAATCTGAATTCTTTCTGCATCCTACAGTGGTGTTATTTATTATGATAATATATCGACCACAATCTGGAGTAATCAGGGTAGCTCATTCGGCAGAGCGTTACCACGGAATGGTAAAGGTCCTCGGTTCAAATCCCGGTCTTGGTCCATGTTTTTTCACTTGTAATTTAATTATAAATTTAATATTTTTGTTATTATTTCTCTTTTTGGTCCCAGTGAAGTGTATAATGTCTTTAGTTTAGTCCAAACCTAACCAAATTCACTGAAATTTGTATGCGTTTTCTTTCTATAATATTGGCCAACGACTGTTATGGTTTGCGTTTTTAATCTCAGTTGATTGTCTTAGTTTCAGAATGTGTAAACAATTTTAATTTCGATGGGAATTTTCCATTTCAATTTGGTATTTATCAGACGAACTAAACTGAAAAGAATTGAAATCTGAAATTGTAAATGAAGATAGACTTTAAACACTAGCCGGTCACAGCGCAATTAGTTTTTGAATTTATTTTGATTGGCCTTAGTGTCTAATATTAGTGTATAAAAGGATTTAAAAACAAATGTATCAGCAGATTTTGATGAAATCTTAAATACAAGTAGATTTAAGTAAATGTAAACGTTTGTCGCAAACATTACTTTTTATGAAGATGAGACCAAAAATGGCCGCCCAACACGGGGTTGTTTTGAGGGGCAATAGAGTTATTTAAAAGCGGTATCCACATTTATATTAATATAATTTATTAAAACCATCAAAATATTGTAACACACATGCTTGTTTAACAATATTGTTTATCAAAAATACGCATTAAATAAGCAGATTACATCACTTGGATTGCATTTTTGCCATTAAAAAAATTTAAGGACTTGAAATGAGTTTGTTCTTGAGCAAAGCTTTAAAACGACATGTCACAAGTGTGTTTTAATTTGTTGAAAGCTCAATATGGTTGTTGTTTTGGTACATCTTAAACGATTTAGCCAGCGTTTTAAATAAATGCACCGAATTTGATCACGAGGTACCACTCTTGGGTAATGCAAGAGATTCCAGGTTCGATTACCATCGGAGTAAATTATTTTCAGAATTGGAAACAACAGTTATCAAATTATTGATTTGCAAAACCTACTTTGAAGAGCACGATAACATAGCCCTTGCCACAAAGGAGAAAACGGTACGGTTTCATAAAATCCAGGTACATAGTTTTTAGATAAATCGTTACATACAAAAGATAAATGGAGACATTAATGCTGTGGAAGGCCTAGATGTCTAATGGTTGCGTAGTTACGCTTAAAAAACAAACGTGGGTCTAAAACTGCTGATTAACTGCTCTTTATGACGGTAAAATAATGGAATAACGTATTGGTAGATGTTATTCTCAAAGGACTCTTCACAATCAAGTAAGTAATATCAGATGCTGGCATTTAACAAAGCAAAACGTATTCCACACACACAATAAAGACAATAGTCTAGGGGCATGCAGGTGTTTCAGCTTGTCATCGCGCGTGTATACGCACGGCTTTAGTACATGATACGGTCTATTGTACTATACACTTTATGAGACAATTGTAAAGACAATGTTGAATGCTGCATCGCTAGACATTGTCAGATTAGACACTACAGCTTAGGCAGGTTTATAAATTGAAACTTTAGGAGATCTTCAGTAAAACTTTTATCTAACCAGTATTTTAAATAAGCAACTTTTCTCCCACTACGCATCGAAGTTACTCACTCGAAGTTAAAGGCGCATGTTACGGTAGCAAAGTCGTCCTTTACCTACCATAGCGAACAACTAACCTTACAGCCAAAGCGAGACATCCAAAGTTGTCAAATATTTGGGTTCTTTTGATGGTTACTAAAATGAACAAATAAGTTTATGAGTCTGTCACACTTATAGAGCATTGTAACCAATATATGTTCCATTAAATAGAATTCATAAAAGGTTCACTATGAATTTGAGGGAGGGGGGGGGGAATTTTTCTTATCCCAAAAAATGAATTTGTATGATACTGTTTAGTAGGCTATTGTTTGAAAGTGCTTTATTAGCGAATTTCCATAGGAAAAATGAGCTATTGCAGTGGTCCTTATGGTGAGACCCAAGGTCGGGAGTAGCAAATGAGCACCGATCATGGTCCCCAGAACACGTTTTGGGGTGTCATTAAAATTCATATATATATATATATGTATATATGTGTTCGCACTCTAGCGGCCGCATTTTAAGTCCGATTTGGTTCATATTTGGTACACATGTTGGTTGTCTACGTCGCTCAGACGAGTTCGTTAGCCAAAAAATCCAACAGCCGGAAGCACGTTTTTTGACCGGAAGTAACTATTTTTTTGAGATTTTTCCTACAAGAATTAATTTTTTTAGAGGTGTTTCTACAAATATAAATGCAGGATGTTATTCTGCACATTTTTATTTTTTTTTACGCGACCATATAGCTCGCTTGGTTCCCCCAAAGTCGATCAAAACGTAAAATACCACAGAAGCACCCGGTTCAAAGCCATGTGGTGGATTCTAACGCGGCGTTAGCGTGCTTCGCAAAGCATCGTGTATTGAAGATACTCCCAACACGGGGGTTGGTGTGCGAAGCACGCAATGCTTTTTGTGTTGAAGATACTCCCAATATGCGGAATGGCGTGCGAAGAATTTTGCAACTATTCAGCACCGTCGTGAATAGACCTGTTACCGAAATTGTTGGTTGAAACCCTAAAACATAGGCCTATAAACTTAATTTTGGAAATTTGCTCAACTCACGTCGGCGGTTCAGCTGCGTGGTCGAATTATTTAAGGTGTTTTCATTAATATTAAAACGATGTTTATAATTTGTAATTAGAAATTTTCAAATTATTTTCAAAAAAAGTTGTTCAGAATCCAGTTATCTCTATTTTCAAAAGTACAGCGGCTCTAGACAGTAAACTCGAGGGTGTACACAAAAATGGTTGTGCCTATAGTAGTTCTATTTGTATTAAATTGTATTTACATATCTATTGTATGCCAATATAGCCTCGCGAAGCATTATGTTCATTTCATGAGGATCTGTAGTGTTTTACGTCCTACGTAAAAGGAGCACGACTGAATTTTTAAGGAGTGATTCATGCAAGTTCAAGATAATACATTGACTGCTGAATCATCAGACATTTCCGCTTACTGGCATCTTATATTTTGAAACGATCCAGCGGGAGGAAAGATCGTACGGGACAGCTTGTTGTACCCCGCATGCGTACCAGAAACTACTAGCATTTCTAAAAACATCAGCGTAATATGTTCTTCAAGTTGGGTGTGCCGTATTATATTTTTGAATTCTTCGTTATTCGTTACAAAGTTTTTTGGGTTTTCCCTCTCACTCCCACATTTATGTAACTTCGCTTGTCGGCATATTGAACTAGCAAATATGAAATGTGAAACATCACAACCGAGTGAAAAATCGATTTTTGTTGGTTGAACGTAGGTAGTTATATTGATATGTCAGAGTATCGATTTTTGTTTCTGCAGAACGAGGAAAACTAAGAAATACTAGAACTGAACTGATTATTTTGATTGCATAACATATCACATGTAGGTCAGGTTAGGTTACCTCGTGTACATAGATCAAATATCATTAGTGATACATGTCACTCAAACTAGATCAAATGTTACAGTACGGTTTGACATTATGTCTGGATTTAAACATGTATATGTTTCATTAAAATTTAATACTATTGATTTGTTATGTCTAAAGTTTTTAAAGAACTGGATCAAAGTGTCAGGTATCTGCTTGTATTGTTGATTTTATTCCACTGACTAGGTGGCGTTTAGAAAAAGAGTATCTGACCTTAGTCCAGTGTTTGACGGGTTTGCGCTCAGAATTTTTTTCGGAAAAGATAGACTGACGTGAAATTTGAACACTAATTAGAGAATGACTTGAGGAACAAATGTGACTGTGAAGAGATTTTAATTTAATTTAAATGTACCATTAAAACATTCAAAGCTATTGAAAATTTTGTTTTTTATTTTTGATAAAGGGTGGTATTTAAGGGTAAACCCTTTACCCTTAAATACCACCCTTTATAAAAAATAAAAAACCAAATTTCCAATAGCTTTGAATGTTATACTACATCATTAATAATGTTCCAGAATTTAGAATAATTTCTATTTTATGCCAGGGGAGACCCCCAACCCACGCCAACCCCGTTGGACCCTACTATAAACATAATATGATCAGCATTGCTCAGGCCTACACCTAAATAAAACTCTCTACCTAAAAGTTAGAAGTAGAAATAATTCAGCAAATGTTGAAATCAGCTGTGAATGGAAATATTTGAGCAAATCGCTGATTGCACTAAATATATTTAATAATTACTTAGTACGTCGCTCCTTTTCCATACAATATTTTTAGTATAATTAGTTTGTGTTGTCTTACGTCCAACAGACGGCCCTCTTTACAAAAACTTAACCTAAAAGTTAGAAATACAAATAATTGTTTCAAAGTTTTGAAATCAGGTGTTAATGGAAATATTTTAGCCAACAGCTGATTACTGATATTATTATAGTAAATAAACATATTTAATTGCACTCACATTTTTGTTAAATATATATTATACTTTTTGTTGTTTTTATGTTCAATAGATGCTGCTGTTTTAAAATAAATTAATATGTAAAAACCTGCTTGTATTCGAGTGTAATGTTGTGTACAAATTTCAAAGTAATCGGTGAAGAAATTACGGAGTTTTGAGATTTTTAACAAACAAACATTTACTTTTGTATTTATATAGATACTTAAACGATCTCAAAAACGATGTTAAAAAGAACTTAACATCAATAATTTTCCCAATTTTTGTCTGAAGGGATGGTTGTTAAAGGTTAAAATGTTGCAATAAATTATATTGTAAACAGTGAAAGGATGTTTAGATTCATATAAATACATTATTAAAACTTTTCGTTGAATAATATATTTTTTAATTTTCGTCATAATAACCAACCCAAGGGGTGGTGGTGGTTGGTAAGGGTTGAAACCTTCTAAATTATCATAAATAATGTTCCAAAAAACAAAATAATCTTTATTCAACACATTTTAATCTATTAAACAATTCAATTTACAGTTTTCTAATTTCGGCCAACAATGTGTTGTTTTTACCCCTAAAAAACACCAAGCCCACATCAGGATGAGGTTACTTTTGAAGTAAATGATAAGCCTAACTCATTTAAAATTTGTATAAAAATAGGTATTTTCCTAAAGAATTCTGAGGTAATACCTTACTTTAACCGTCACACACTGGACTTCGTTGGTAGCTTGAACTTTGGACAAAGGAACCACTCGTACTCAACAAAAAGTTATAAAATTGTATAACCTTTCTTTTGTTGTAATCGATGTTCGTGTGATTTTTTGGTGGATCTTCTTGGTAGTTTATTTTGTTACTGCGATGTCAGAATTAATTAGTTAAAATTGTCTCTTTTTTATAAACAATCCTGTCATTCACGGAAAAACTTTGGTCCTTGTGCGCATGCGTCAGGACCCAGGTCACCGTGGCCCCACTACCCTACCACGATCCAAGGTAATAAAGCTCTTGGAACCCAAATTAACTGCTTCAATACAAATATTTCTAGTTGTTTTGGTCAATAACTGGGTTAAGGGATATCTCTAAGGTAATAAAGTTCTAGGCACCCAAATTAACTGTTTCAATACAAATATTTCTAGTTGTTTTGGTCAATAACTGGGTTAAGGGATAAGGTACTTAAGTTCTAGGCACCCAAATTAACTGTTTCAGTACAAATATTTCTAGTTGTTTTGGTCAATAACTGGGTTAAGTGATATCGCTAAGGTAATAAAGCTCTTGGAACCCAAATTAACTGCTTCAATACAAATATTTCTAGTTGTTTTGGTCAATAACTGGGTTAAGTGATATCGCTAAGGTAATAAAGCTCTTGGAACCCAAATAAACTGCTTCAATACAAATATTTCTAGTTGTTTTGGTCAATAACTGGGTTAAGAGATATTGCAAAATTTTGAAAGTTAACGTTTTCAAAATGTTTTACGATAATCATTTTAATCGATTACCATATTGAAAATATTTTTTTACATTTCTTCAGTTGAATTTGAAAAACTAAATAAAAATAATGAGTGTACCAAATTTTAATCCAATATCTTAATTATTTCCAATAATGTTTTGTTTTGTAAAACCAGTTTTTACATTTTCTATTCATCCATAAAAGTTTGCAATGCGTACATAGCAATTTAGCAGATGTTTCCATTCTTTGTAAACCGAACTTCTAAACTATAAAAGTCCAAGCTGTTACCGAGCGTTGCCAACACAACAATAAATTATCCTAATCTGCATGTGTAATTGGTCTATTTGTAACCCTTTCTTGCGTGAAGGAAAACCAATTATCTCAATACTAACCCACATTGCGGGACGCTTTACATGCTATGCTATTAGCGGCATCATAGCTACCGCTTCCGTCTAGGGCGTTAAGAAAGCTACTCTGGTGGTTTTGTATTGGCATACCTCGACATACACCCTCAGGATTCCACCCCCCCGGTACTAATTTCACTTTCAAATTGTCCCTGCAGATGTGTACGGACAGAGAATAATAATGCTGTCGACAATGTGTAGCATAATGAATCCATCAATAGTAGGGTTGCGGTCGGGGAAAAATCAATATGGCTGCAGTCTTAATGGGAAAGTAACTGCTGGGAAATACATCATCGTTGGAGTGGTGCAGTTGTGTTGGAATTGGCTCCGTGTTATTTGATTTTTATTCAGAAAACTCGACTTGAACCTGAAGTTTGCTTGGAGGGAGTTTCATGTATTGTTAAACGCGGTGAATACAATATTAAATTAATACCCAATCTTCCACAGTGGAGTAAAAGTTTTTAATTGTTATTGTTCTGGAAAAGGACAACGGAACCTTTATACGATTATCGTTTGGCCGTTTGTCTGTCTATCTGGTAGCCTATAGTCCTAATAAATTTATCATTTATATAAACTATTTGTACGTTGTAATTAAATAATCAGAACAAAGAGTAGTTATCAGTCTTCTGTTTTAGTAACGTTTAAAATTTAGGTTGTTAAAATATTTTTTTAAAGATTGTTGCGTTACTTTTCAAAAAATTTCCGAAAATTATGTTTTTGAAAGTATTGCGGCTAAATCTTCTAAAAAAATATGGAAATTGGTTGACCGTGCAGGCCAACCATAGAACTTCCCGCTTAGTTTGAATTTTAAACGCTTAAAAATTAGTTTATTTGTTAAAATACCAAAAAACGAAAATTTGTGAATTTTTAAACAACGATAACTTTTGAATGCGTCGTTCGATTTTCATTTAAAAAAAAGCATTCTACGCAGTTTTTAAAGCACAAAAAGAAAATGTACAGGTTTATATTGATTGGTTGAGAAATCTGTAAGATATGTTAAAAAAATACCAAAAAACGAAATTTTGTGAATTTTTAAACAACGATAACTTTTGAATGCGTCGTCCGATTTTCATTTTCAAAAAAGCAGTCGACGCAGTTTTTTAAGCACAAAAAATGTATACATGGTTTTATTATGATTTTTTCGCACGCTTTAAAGTTATTTTTAAAAAACATAAAAATTCCAAAAAAATTTAGGTTATATTTTAAATTTCTTCGGATTGGCTCGATGGATTAACTCTAAAATCTAATCAGATCTAAGTATTGATACACCCTTTCGAATGACATGTCGTAGAATTCAATCGGTTGATTCGTTTTTGAGAAACTGTACGACAAAAATTTATTTACACACATACATCCACACACACACACACACACACACACACACGGTCGGACATCTCGGCGGGAATAGTCAGAATGGCTTCCTGGGACCTCAAAACGTGGAGATTTAATGAAAACTCGACTTTCGAAAATCGGACCGAAATCAATAACTTCCCTTTACTGGTAGCGGGAAGTTAAAAAGGGACCGTTAGAGATCAACTCCTATAAAAGCGTACCCTCATATGTTACCCATCTGTAATACTAAAACAAACCTAGCAAAGATTATACTTTGAGGTTATGTTTACAACTTCAATCAATATAAGTCTTATGTAGTTGATTTTCTAAAAACATGAGTTAAATGACTAATATAGGCTATAATACGTTATAAGATTTGCTTTGAGGTTATAAAATGAATATAAATACAACATTTTATCGTCGATATATTTTTTTATACACATTTAAAGAAAAGATACCTATTTGTTTAACTTCAGAAACATTCGTACATCAAACGAACCCAGTGTAGATTATAGTTTGGGGTTATGTTTACAACTTCAATCGTTAAAATTTCTTGTGAAATTGATTTTTTTAAATAAGAGTTATAATAGAACTAATGTATGCTGTACAATATACGTTATAATATTTGCTTTGAGATTATAAACTGTATATAACTACAACGTTTCATCATCAATATATATTTGTTTATACAAATTTAAAGAAGATATATATTCTTTTGACTTCGGACATTCGCACATCTTCGTATAAAATATAGGCTAAACATATATATTCGATTATTAATTTGTTTACTATAATATTAATAACTTCTAAATCACTTGATCTATCAATATGAAATAAAAACAATTGAAAGATAAAGATTAAAGATGTTTATCTTTCTTTAAATTATTTAAAGAATTTTCTTAAATTATTTAAATTGTATTCTTTCTTTAAGGCCTACAGTTTTATAATCCTTATCATTGTACACATTTACCAAGTTAAAAATAGCCGTCATCATAGTTATGTAGGCCTAGATAAGTATTCCTTAATGTTGTTTTTTAATAGTTTATTTTTAAATTATGTATTTCTGATGTGTATCTAATTAATCAGCCTGTGATTTTTCACGTGGGCTTACTACTTCTTATATATTTTGCTGGAATGCTGCATCTAATGCAGATATCTTTCTTTTGTTGGGCGGTACCAAACCTTGCCCAAAACCTCGGAGTAATTTTTTCTGTAATTTTGTCTGTAAGAATTCTAGAAGGCTCCGCCCCCTGTTTGCTTCACTCACCAACCCCCACGGTGACCGAGTGCAAACAGATTATTGCATACTTTGACATTTTCATGAACGTTACTTTGATTAGAACAGAGGCACATTGATCGGGGTAGGGGTGTCCTGAATCCTGACGTGTGCGTAGTAGACCCAGAAATTTTGCTTGAATGACAGGAATTTTTGATATTAGGCCTAAATAGATATGAAGATAACATGCTTTGTATCGCTGTCTTTTTCTGATGCCTCCCATCCGTTTCGAAGAAAATCTACTGTTATAGGCATACAAACAAGTGAACCTATAACGGCACGAATTTCCGTGAAACTGCCAATTCACGAAACTTCAATATTATGGAAAAACCGGTGCATTCCAAAAAAGCTGGATATTATTGTAACCCATTACATAAACTTTAAAAGTCCCTACCGATAAGTCTTCTCCGAGGAATAAAATCACAAATCAAATATTCGCTTGCTTTACATCAGTTTTAAAAGCCTTTAGCAAACTCAGACGGATTCAAGTATTTACACAGATTTCTCCCTTTTTCAAACACAGATGGTCTCTTCACCCACACTCGACATATTTTCCGAGCTCTTATCTTTTCCCTAACAAAGTGAACCAATTACATTTTCCGCCCACTTCCATTATCCTGTGTTGTGCAAATAATCGAAATTGCAAACTAACTCGAACTGATAAAAAACATACACAATACAAATAGAGTTTAAATATGTTTTTGTTGCGATTCGATCAATTTTAATCAGTGTTTTCCTAATCTGTACAAATATTACTATGTTAGTGAGAAGCAGGGTGGTAGGCAATAGTCGTAAACTCGCTCTTATAGTTGGAAGTGGTAACACAGTTTGTATTTGTTTGATTGTTTATTTGTTTTGTGTTTTAGTTGGTTTGTTGTTTGTTTGGTTGGTCTGTTGTTTGATTGATTGTTTGGTTGGTGTGTTGTTTTTTATTTGTTAGGTTGTTTGTCTGTTTGGTTGTTTGTTTATTTGTTAGGTTGTTTGTTAGGTTGTTTATTGGTTTGTTTCTTTAGTTGGTTGTTAGGTTTGTTGTTTGGTTGGTTGTTTGATTGTTTGTTTGTTTTTTGTTGTTGTTCTTTTGTATGTTTGTTTGGTTGATTTTTTTTGATTTTTTTTTAATTGTATGACTGTTTTATGTGTTGTTTTTCTTTTTTAGTTCAATTGACATGCGCTATTCGCTGCTTCCCTGTCTTCATGAGTCCAACTGGCATAATGTGTTTATTTGTGTCGTTGGGGTAATCTTAGAAATTCGTGAAACTATTTTGTACTGTAATTTAACTGACGAATAATATGTACTTTCCTAAATATGGGTATTGGTTTTTTTATAACGAACAAACATTTCTTCGATAGATTATGTAGACATTTACTTGTTGTGGGATCGAATAAATACATAGCACACGATCAGTGCAACCGCAGAGAAAAGAGCATAATATATAATATTTTTCATCTGTGGTTTGACAAAATACCAACCGAAACTCATATATTGTTAAAAATTGATAGTGGTGTAACTCCAGCTGTGATATAACCTATAGCCTAAAGATAAAGTTCAGTGATTACATTAGTTAATTCTGCATCAATTTTAACATTAATGAATCACATAAATGAAGCAACCTTTAAGAATGCAGGACCATTTAAATAAAAGGTACCAGAAACTGGCACACACTTTCTCACGATCATATTTAAATTATTAAACAGATTCAGTGTGACTTCATAATTGTAGGAGAGGTGATTTATTAAAGTAGGAGATTAACTAATCAATATTATTATTATTATCAAGAGAGAAAACTATCGATCGATTTCGAACAAATTTGCACCAAACACGTCAATTAGGCCTATATAGATGCACGAAAAAAGGTTTTGAACATTTTTGAAAAACAACCCCCTTTATGGCAAAAAAAACCCCAAAAACCAGTTATTATTATTATTATTAGCTAAACGAGAATGTTTAGAAAGATGCGGTTTTTGCATATGGTAGGGTACATTAAAGGCTACAAATAAGCCAAATTTTAACAAAATCGTTAGACCCGCTGAGCCCAAAAAATTACAAAATGTCTGTCTGTCTGTCTGTATGTATGTATGTATGTCTGTATGTATACAAAGCTAGAGAGAAAACTATTCGATTAACTTCGAATAAATTTGCACCAAACACGTCAATTTGGTCTTTATAGGTGCACGTAAAAAGGTTTTGAAAAGTTTTGACCCCCCTTTATGACCAAAAAACCCCCCAAAATCAGTTATTGTTATTATTATTATTACTAGCTAAACGAGAATTTTTAGAAAGTTTCGGGTTTTTGCATATGGTAGGGCACATTAAAGGCTACAAATAAGCTAAATTTTATCAAAATCGTTACAGCCGTTTTTTTATAAAAAAATAATAACTGATTTTTTGGGGTGTTTTTGGCCAAAAAGGGGGTTGTTTTTTTAAAAATTTTCAAAACCGTTTTTCGTGCATCCATACACTCCTACTTGACATGTCCGGTGCAAATTTGTTTGAAATCGATCGAATAATTTTCGCTCTATCTTTGTAGCCTATACATACATACAGACATACAGACAGACATTTTGTAAAAACCACTTTTCTGGACTCAGGGGGTCCCAAAACGGATATTTCCACAAAAATCTCAACATCGATTTTTTTTGCGGTCACTATACTTTCTCTATACCGTAGTATAGTGAGAAAGTAAAAAGGGAAACAGCTTAGGCCCGGGAAAAGGTCTAGAATGCTTAACGGTTAACCCTTCCTGATAACCTATATACAACCTGAGTACATTCTGCGGATAGCCCATTCAAGAGCTTTCTTTTGATGCGTCTAATACCTTCCTACTATAACTATAAGCTGCAATGTATGTGAGTACATTTCTTACAGTGATCTAATAGTTTGGACATATAATCGCACAAAGAAACACTTTTTACTATTTCAACAATACATATCGCGGACCAACAATACGGTATCGCACAACAATGCGAACACCCACAATGATGCACTTGTCTACAAAGAACTGTCGGAGAAAGACAAGTCCGGAACAAAGGGGTAAGACTAGACAGCACATCTGGCCCGGCTGTTAAAAATAGCTCTGTAAACTGTGTAAAGGGTGAGCAGGGAGCAATAGGCTGGGCTTCTGCCAACAAGTTATGGCTATATAACTCATTGGCCGCTCTTTGTTCCGTGATGAAAATTTAGTTTGTTTTCTACGTTATTTGTCTCTCGACAGTTAATTGAAAAAGTTAACGCGATATATTAGAAGGGCTGAACGAATGAACGTCACTGCGATGGGGCGCTGTGTTAAATTAGAGCAGTTAGATTTTACGAGGGTTTAAATAAATATTGTGAAATCTTCCCACGCGAGGTTAGTGGGAATGGTTATCTCCTAATATATGAAACCGAACGCTTGTCGAACACGCAGTTAAGTAACAGGAGTGTTTTAAAAGTATTTCTGAAGAATTTGAAAAAGCTGTATCATTAATAGTTCGATTATGTCTTCTTGTTAGCGAATTTCCATAGGAAAAATGAGCTATTGCAGTGGCCCTTATGGTAAGATCCAAGGTCGGGAGTGGCAAATGAGCACCGATCATAGTCCCCAGAATACGTTTTGGGTTGTCATTAAAAATCATATATATATAGTTAAGTTATGTGTACTAATTGGTTTGTTCAACTCGGCATTCTATACAAACACAGTAAATACTACAATATTGTATGGACATTTGTTGTCATTACCTTTTAACTTAGCTATTATCCTTCATCCGATTGTTTTGACAGTTACACCATCCGATAGGGAATCAAAAGGGCTACAAAAAAGGTGTCTTGACATTTTTCGTTAAAATGTACGGTTTTAGAGTAATCTAGGTTTGTAATTTTCAAACAGCCGCCATTTTGAAACGCATGATTGGATTTAATCGTTTATTTTTCTTGAGGTATATTATTGTCAGGTTAAACTTCATACCAAGTTTGAACTCAATCAGTCAAACCGTTCTCTAGATATGAATTATTTTGTACAAAAAACAAAATGGCGGATATCTGGAAAACGA
>JAGFPH010001941.1:75193-93429 GCA_018207615.1 Philaenus spumarius
ATTTGTTAAGTCACCTAAGCATCTGTAATGACCTCTTAAATCGCCTAAAGCATCTATAGGTTTTGGTTATACCCCCCTAAAGCGTCTATAATTATGGGTCAAACATATTAAAGCGTCTGAAATTATTGGTTAAACCACATAAACTGCCTATAATTATTTGTTTAACCTCCTTAAGCGTCTATAATTTTATTGGTTTAATCTCCTAAAGGCATAAAGCATCTATAATTATTTTTTTAACCTCTTACAGTGTCTATAATTATTTGTTAAAACCCTCTAAAACGTCTATAATTATTGGTTAAAAATCCTAAACCGTTTATAATTATTTGTTTAACCACCTAAAGCGTGTATTATTATTGGTAAAACATATTAAAGCGTCTATAATTATTGGTTAAACCACATAAACTGTCTGTAATTATTTGTTTAACCTCCTTAAGCGTCTGCGTCCATAATTATTGCTTTAGTCTCCAAATTTCCCAAAGCGTCTGTAATTATTTGTTTAACCTCTTACAGTGTCTATAATTATTTGTTAAAACCCCCGAAAACGTCTATAATTATTGGTTAAAAATCATTAAACCGTCTATAATTATTTGTTTATCCACCTAAAGCGTCTATTATTATTGGTCAAACATAATAAAGCGTCTATAATTATTTTTTAAACCACATAAACTGTCTATAATTATTTGTTTAACCTCCTTAAGCGTCTGCGTTTATAATTAGTCTCCAAATTCCCCAAAGCGTCTGTAATTATTTGTTTAACCTCCTTAAGCGTATGCGTCTATAATTATTGGTTTAGTCTCCAAATTTCCCAAAGCGTCTGTAATTATTTGTTGAACCTCTTACAGTATCTATAATTATTTGTTAAAACACCTAAATCGTCTATAATTATTGGCTAAACCTGTTAAAGCGCCTATAATTATTGGTTAAAATCCTAAACCGTCTATAATTATTTGTTTAGTTACCTAAAGCGTCTATAATTATAGGAAAACCTCCTAGAATATCTGTAGTTATTTGTTAAATAGCCTAATGTGTTTACAGTTTTTGGTTAAACCAAACCTCCTAAAGCGTTTATAGTTTTTGGTAAAACCTCCTAAAGCGTTTGTAATTATTGGTTAAACCTCCTACAGCACCTATATTTTTTTGTAAACCTCATAAAGCGTCTATAATTATTTGTTTAACCTCTTACAGTTTCTATAATTATTTGTTAAAACCCCTAAATCGTCTATAATTATTGGTTAAACCTGTTAAAGCGTGCTGTAGGAGGTTTAACCAATAATTACAAACGCTTTAGGAGGTTTCACCAAAATCTATAAACGCTTTAGGAGGTTTGGTTTAACCAAAAACTATAAACGCATAGGCGATTTAACAAATAATTACAGATAGGCCTACTCTAGGAGGTTTTCCAGTAATTATGGACGCTTTAGGTGGTTAAACAAATAATTATAGACGGTTTATGATTTTTAACCTATAATTACAGATAATTATAGGTTAAAAATCATAAACCGTCTATAATTATTTGTTTAACCACCTAAAGCGTCCATAATTATTGGAAAACCTCCTAGAGTAGGCCTATCTGTAATTATTTGTTAAATCGCCTATGCGTTTACAGTTTTTGGTTAAACCAAACCTCCTAAAGCGTTTATAGTTTTTGGTAAAACCCTCCTAAAGCGTTTATAAATTATTGGTTAAACCTCCTATAACATCTATAATTTTTTGTAAACCTCATAAAGCGTCTATAATTTTTGGTAAAACCTCTGAAAGCATCTATAACTATTTGTTAAACCATTTTATAATGTATTGTAGGTTACACAAGATTGTGGTCGTTATTGTATTACACTGATATTGTTCATATAAGTCAGTACCTATAGAGGTAAGCTAATTAAATTTAATCAAAATCGTTGTTTTTCAAGACAAAAGCCTTACTTAGCTATTAACCAAGTGTAAACTTCAATTACGCGCCATTTAAAACAACAAACGCTTTAAATGCCAAACACTTTTGTCCTTCATACATAAAAAAAAGCAAGCGTTTTTATCAAATCCCCTTTATTGTCAATAGATTAAACCGAGCGACAGAACTTTTGTCCCGGTTTCGAGCCCACTCTACGCTTCAAAGTGCCGACTTCCGAATGAACTCTATGAAGATGTTTACGGTGGTTTCTCAGGTGACGTGGTTAACTCATTATGTAGGGGAGCCTCACACAACAACATCGACCCGCAGGGAGGGGAGGGGGAGCCAAAACACCCTCCTGCACGTGAAGCGCTGCTTCTGGAAAATCAGTACTTCAGAAGAAGTAGCATGACCAAGGGATTTTCATTGATAAAAATATAGTTGTTTTTACAACCCAATTAAAGTCAACTATAGATAGCAGAAGCGGTAAATTGTAAATACATATTTTTTTAAATTTGTAAAAACAATACAATTTTTTTGAGATTTTTTTACTTTTTTTGTTACAGTGTTACTTTATTAATTTTTTAAGTTCAATATTTTATATATTTTTGTGAAACAAATAAATTAAACGTTTCATTATTGTGTTCATAAAATGTACCGACATGAAATTCTATGTTTAGGTTAGTTGCATAAAACATCTTATAATTCAATTTATTATGTACATAGGTTTATATTTTAGAATTTTTGGGTACGCAATCTTTCTCGAGAGACAAACCTTTCAGAGACTAAGAAGACTGAAAGGAGCCTGTGCTCTAAATTACAAATAAAAGTTAATTTCACGAGCACAGTATAAAATAGTGGGGGTAAAATTGTTCAGGCGTTAAATAATACAATAATATACTTTAAGGCTATTAGCTTTAAACAACAAAAATAGAAGATAATTCTTTGTTAAAAAATTCTAATTAAACTTCGCAGTTTAGAGGCAGTGATAAGCACGTTTTCCAAACCAAAATTAATTAATTTATAAATTAGATTCATTGTAAAACCCAATATTTAAAAGTGTTTACACGAACTGCAATTTATAATTTGTAGCATTTAAATAATGTAGTAATCATGATTAAAACCAAACAGCAAAAACGTTTTAACATTTTTTTTCTTCCAATTGAGATTAAAACAATTAAATAAATTAGCAGTTTTAGATATTTAACCGGTCATAATTTTTGTTAGATATCTAGTTTGCATAGTTGTCTTTTAGTAAATTATACTTTAAATGTAAGGGGTCACTTGATGTGGATTTAAATTTAACGTTACGAGCTGCCACCAAATGGGGCATTTTACTAGGTTAGGCCTACAATTAAATCATACTTCGAAAGAAATACATGGTCTTCCTGTAATTTATAATTAGGCCTACTTCTCATAGAATGTTTGAAATTAACTATAGTCAAACAGTCAAAAAATGCATATTTCTCTGACAGATATTTTCGAGTTATTTGTTTTTGTCTCAGATTTTAAGTTGTGAATACATATTTAGAAATTTTAAAACTTCAACACAATTCCATTTGATACTTTTTACCTTGTTAAATTAACTAAAACAATTACCTCCAGAATTCAAGACACTTGAAGTTTCGTGTAGAAAAGTTTGAATCAGGCGAAACTATTTAGTCCTTGGCGCGTGTACAGTTTGAAACATTCAGTTTCCCATCTGGTATACGCCCCATCTACGCAAATTAGTATCACCGTGTGAACTCGCCTTTACAATGCAAAATTAAAATTTGTAAAAAGAGAAATCCAAGAAAGGCTATTTAGTGACGGTTTACAACTTATTTTCGTATAAATAATAATAGACGCCAATTACAGTTGCTCGCTTCGCTCACCAATCCTCGTGGCGAAGCATATGTAAACATATTATTGTATACTCTGATATTTTCACTGAAATGAAGATTGATTAGGGCAGAGGTCCTTGAATCGGGGTAGAGTGTCTATCCTGACCCATGAACAGTAGGGCCATAGTGTATTGTCGCGAATTACAAGATGTTTATGTAACAGAGAGACAGAAATATAATTCACTAAATAATTAATGACTAAGGAAGACCCCTGCGTGCCCCACACGCCAACCCCCGATGGTACCTTCTCAAAAACATAACATGCTATGTTTTATTTATAATAAAGGTGTAAGATTAATATTAACCTTAAAACTAAGATGGTAAATCATTTAAAATGTTCAAATCAAATTACTTCGTATATTTTATAACAACATTTATTAAAAAGGTTAAAAGAACCAGTAGGCTCAGTAGTTCACGTAATCAAAAACCTAACCAAAAAGTTACTGACTATCAATTACAGCGTATTATCAATAAATAGGCCTACTGTATGTCTTATTTATTTTTAATTAGGATGTAACATAGCTTTTTCTTATTTTTAAATTCCTTAACGCAAGTTTTTATTGGTTTATGTGTGTTGGTTCAATACTAACTTAAAATATTATTTTGTACTAAAAGCTGAATATCCGAATCAATTGTTTTATCTGTTGTTTTATTCAGTAGGTTGCTATGGTAGGTAATGAATGTAAATACATTGAAGAAGTTGTTTCATCAGTCTAGGCCTAACCGAAAATTATGTTTAATGCAATATAAACATAATTATTTACATCCACGAAAGCAGCTGGATTAGTTTGTTTCTTATTATAAACAGCTGTTTTGAATAGAAATGGTTTTAAAATTATTATTATAAACATTATTATTATTATTTTTCTATAAACATCATTATTTACATCCACTAAAGCAGCTGGATTAGTTTGTTTCTTATTATAAACAGCTGTTTTGTATAGAAATGGTTTTAAAATTATTATTATAGACATTATTATTATTGCTATAAACATCATTATTTACAGCCACTAAAACAGCTGGATTAGTTTGTTTCTTATTATAAACAGCTGTTTTGTAAAGAAAGGTTTTAAAATTATTATTATAAACATTATTATTACTATAAACAAAATTATGTACATCCACGAAAGCAGCTGGATTAGTTTGTTTCTTATTATAAACAGCTGTTTTGTAAAGAAATGGTTTTAAAATTATTATTATAAACGCTAGTTTACCCGTGCGAAGCATTCGCATTCTAACTTACTTAAATCCCACTTAATTAAAGTACACACCGTATATTTAGTATCGTATAGTGCGTATATTAATTAAAAATAGCAATTTAGTGGCGTAACGGCCGCTCTCCAGCTGAGTATTGTTATCATCAGTGTTGCAAACGCCAGGAAAATATCCCTACAACTTACTTGATCTTAAATCACTGTTACTTTCAGAGTCTTTATTTCTTTTTGTTTTGTACTTTTTCGTATAATTGTATTTTGTATATTTTTCCGGTGTAGCGGTTAAGGAAAGCTTTAAAATGATGCCTCATTCATGTAATTTGATGATGTATTAAGGAAGTTATGGCGTACCGACAAAGAAATGGCCTTGAGAAATAATATTTGTGATTATTATTATTATTATTACTACTATAAACATTATTATTTACATTCACTAAAGCAGCTGGATTAGTTTGTTTCTTATTATAAACAGCTGTTTTGTAAAGGAATGGTTTTAAAATTCGTTCCATGTTAATCTTGTGGGGAAAACCTGACCTTTGAGATTAGCTCACGCCATTAAGGATAAGAATTTTTGACATCTTAAACCTTATTGCAAAACTTCGAAATGAGACGAATTTTTTGACAACTCAAACATTAAGTTTGCTCCAGAAATAAAGGAGGAGGTTGTGTTCACAAAAAACTGCTTCACGTATTGTATATAAGGATATTCACAATATTTAGTACACTACTGTATTTTTTTATTTTTTTATAACACTAGCTGTTAAATTTTGTTATTAAAACTGTTAAATTGTAAATTTTACTGTGTTAATTAAGTATATTCAATTTATATAATTATAATCAATTATTATTTTACAGGTGCTGTGTCGAGTTCAGATCATACGTAAGTTTTTATTACTAAAGTCAAGCAATGTGCGGCAGGCCGTAAAACAGAATTAGAAACTTGAGTAGTTTGTTTTTATTGCCCACTTAGAGCGGATCAATTAGGAAGGATTATTACTTTATCAACCAATGTATGCTTGTATATCCCCCCCTCCCTTGTATAAATGCTAAATAGCAGTGGACCAAGTGAAGGACCGTTTGGTATTCCCATATAACACCATTCCAAAAGACATTACCCACTATGCTCGTCGCACTGGTATCTTCCAGAAAAACAGGCTGCAAACCACGCAAACAATTTTGCTCTAACAACACAGCTTTACCAAGTTGGTAGTTCGGATGGTATTCACAATCAGAAACATGGTTTTCTTTTGGTCCGTAGCTTGTTCTAATTCTCCATTACTATCCTAGTCTAACATTGTTTGGCAATAACCCAATAGAATTAATTTCCTTGCGAAGGATGTTTGATCCTGTACAACTTGGGTGATAATCGATAAACCACCTGGAATTGATTGATAGTTGATTACTTCCTTTAGCAAACATTGTTTGAAAGGTTTATTTGTACGTTGATTTATGAGAAGAGGACGTTCATTGGAGTCAATGTTAGAATTTAATCTTGTTAGTACGTCCACGGCTTAGTACGTTTTAAAAATAATACGACCACGCAGCTGAACCGCTGACCAAATTTCCAAAATTAAGTTTATAGGCCTATTTTTTAGGGTTTCAAACAACAGTTTGGGAAATAAGTCTATTCTTGACGGTGCTGAATAGCTGCAAAATGGTTCGCACGCCATTACGCATATTGGGAGTATCTTCAATACACAAAGCATTGCGTGCTTCGCACGCCAACCCCCGTATTGGGAGTATCTTCAACACACAATACATTGCGTGCTTCGCCCGCCAACCCCCGTATTGGGAGTATCTTAAATACACAATGCATTGCGTGCTTCGCACGCCAACCAAACGGTAGAATCCACCACATGTCTTTGAACCGGGTACTTTTGTGGTATTTTACGTTTTGATCGGTTTTGGGGGAACCAAGCGAGCTATAAGGTCGCGTAAAAAAACAAAATGTGCAGAATCACATCCTATATTTATACTTTTAGAAAAGAAACGCTAAAAAATCCATTCTCGTAGGAAAAATCTCAAAAAGTAGTTACTTCCGGTCAAGAAATGTGCTTCAGGTTGTTGGATTTTTTTGGCTAACGAACTAGTCCGAGCGACGAAGACAACCAAAATATGTACCAAATTTGGACTAAATCGGACTTAAAATGCGGCCGCTAGAGTGCGAACACATATATACATAAATATATACACCCCAAAACGTGTTCTGGGGATCATGGTCGGTGATCATTTGCTACTCCCGACCTTAGGTCTTACCATAGGTTTTTCCTATGGAAATTCGCTAACAAGAAAGTCTTTACCGGTTCCACAACTACTTCACAATAAACATTTTACGAGCAACAATTAATTGTTGCATTATTAAAACCAACACAACTTTAATCTTTATGACTCTATTAAACTGTTTCTTGTTTGTATTAAAAACTAGTCAGAGTGGATTACAGGAGTAATGACGTATTTGATCATCATTCTATGTTGAAACATTTCAAGGTGGACGGGATTTTATTTGCAGACGTTTTACTTGAGGGTGTATTAACCTTGTTTATATCACAAACTGGATAATACATAAAATGAATATGCAATGAAATCGCTTTGTAGATTTTACAATGTATCTCCATTTATATAGGATTTGTTTAACCTGCCACATTTATTACTCAAAATTTACGATATAAATATTCATGAGATAGGTTTTTTTAGTATACTTACTCCATCTGTGACTTAGGCTACTTGTTGATCTTCCTCTATACAGGGTGTTCCATAAGTAAAGTGCCAAACTTCGGAGGATGGTTCTAAGGGTCAAAATAAGAAAACAAGTTAATTTAAACACAGACCCGAAAACGCTTCGTTTTCTAGATATCCGCCATTTTGTTTTTTGTGCAAAATAATAATTATCTAGAGAACGGTTTGACTGATTGAGTTCAAACTTGGCACGAAGTTTAACTTAACAATGATATGTCTCAAGAAAAATGAGCGAATAAATCCAATCATGAGTTTAAAATGGCTGCTGTTTGAAAATCAAGACACTTTTTTGTAGCCCTTTTGATTCCCTTTCGGATGGTGAAACTGTCAAAACAATCGGATGAAGGATAATACTTAAGTTATGTGTAATAATTGGTTTATTCAACTTGACATCCTATACCAACACAGCAAACACAGCAATATTGTATGTACATTTGCTGTCATTATCTTTAACTTAGCTACTATCCTTCATAAATAAACCCTGTAAAAATTAAAATGTAAATGTTCGTTTGTTTAAAATCTTAAATCTCCGTAAGTTCTTCACAGATTACTTTGAAATTTTCTCTCAACGTCGTATTCAAATACAAGCGTATTTTTATATAGTTTTTGAAACGCTGCTCAATCTATGGACGTAAAAACAACGCACACTCTACTAAAATTTTACTGCAACGGTATTGCCATTATAAATAATAATTCAATATGTTTTGTATCGGTACAGTAATCAGCTGTTTCCATTAAACAGCTGATTTCAAACTTTGAAACAATTATTTGTATTTTTAACTTTTCGGTGAGGTTTTTGTTTAGGTGTAGGCCTGAGCCTTGCTGGTTCTTTTAAACTGCTGTTATAAAATATACAAAATAATTATTTTTGACCATTTAAGGAGACTCACCCTTGAAAAAATCGATTTTGAGATTTTTACAGATTTGGATAGCTTGTTTTATTACGTTCAATTTGATATATAACACTATATACTTTCCTTTAAAATTCGAGTGTCAAAAAATATATTTACACAACTATGCACATACATTTTGTACCAAGCAGCAAAATCCCCAACACAATCTCTGCCCTAAGGATGAGACCACATGGTGCAAATACCATAAATCTATTATAGATGGAAGTTCCTATGATCACAAGGAGCATACACGTTTACCTTCTGTTTTGATGTTAGAAATTAAACCTATTTTCAGAGACTTGGCAAATCCTTTACTTTTAGCTAAGTTTGCACGCATGGTGGTACCCAAAATGTAAGCGAGTCGCTGAAGAATATAATTTGGCGTAGGATCCGAAAAAAAGTGTTTGTTAGGCTAGAGACTCTAAAATTAGGAATTTATGATAAGTTTCTGGATACAACAAAGGAAATGTAGCAAAGTGTTTAGTATTTGAGGTCTTCGGCCTAAAACCAGGCAAAAACTGTGTGGCGGCAATGCAGTTCAGTGATGGTGTTCGAGTGAAAAAAGCTGAAAAAGCCCTTGAAGAAATTGCTAAAAAGTGTAGGCAGGCCAACAGCTTGAAAAGAAAGGTTTTAGAGGAAGAATTTGAAGCAGATGAAGATGTGGACAATCCTTCATATGCTCCTGGACAATACTAAAATATAAGTTGCAAGTAAAACGTTTTTCAATTACGATTCTCCGAAAGTTGCATTTTGGAACACTTAGGTACATTTTTCTCAGGAAGTATTAGAGATAATGAGCTGAAATTTTGTACACTTATTTATAGGTTTATACTAAGCATTTAGATAAAAGATTATTTTAAAAAAAAATTTTATTGTCAGTTTTAAAGCTTTTTTTTCAAAATTTTATCTTAAGATTTGAGGAAACGTTAGTTTTTTTTGGAAAAAATTATTAAAAATCAACTTAGAACATAAAAAACTAGTGTAAATGTGTATGAAAGTCCACTGTATATGTGTACCAAATTTCAACATTACACATCTGCAGGTTATTTATTAAAGTGTACCTAAGTTAACATTGTTCTTATATGGGAGGGCGAGTCCCCTGATTCACCACCTCACCTTTGAGGTTAGTATTAATCCTACACCTTTATTAGAAAACATAACACATGTTTATGGAAGGTTACAACGGGGTTGTCATGCGGAGCACGCAGGGGTCGCCCCTACCCCCTGGTATTGAGTAAATAAGACGCAGACGGAAAAGTATATATACAAAATCTTATCAAATCAAGAGTTAATTTGGATACTATACTGGAGAACTGAAAAAAATGTAGTTTGTTTTAATGGCGTATTTAGTTATTTGATTAAGTTACTAAGGAAGGTTAATTAAGGAATTAACAAAATTAATACGTTTGGTTTCACGATATAATTTTTCCCTTCTCATATCATTTTTATTTAAGAAATACGAAAGTAGAAAAAATGTAAAGATACTATATTATTGAAGTATACTCTCTCCATATCTTTTTAAAGCATATAATCAAGCAGCTGCGGAAAACAATATTTTTGAAGTTATACTTCTTTTGGCACGTTATCAAAAAATAATGAGAGTGAATTTTCGTGTACAAAAATATCTCTCTATCTAAGAACCGATGTTATTCGAATGTATCTTAGGTTATGTCGTTTACTGAACATAACACATTATATCAACAGATAACGATTAGGGTTACTATTGCTAATAAAAATAGTGTTTGACAAACAATCACTTTTTGAAACAATACACATAAAGTGTTGATTAAAATTGGCACAGGTAGTTCTCGTTTCTTATTTATTAAGAATTGTATATAGTAGAATAAACTTTGAATACGAAATCTCACAAGAATACTCAATTTATTAATTCAAACGCGTTTCAACTAGAAAGTCGCCATCTTCAGTGGTGCACGAGCTACAATAGTCAAACTATAACTAACCTAACAGTGTTTCATGTTCCGTGTTTAACAGAACTGAAAGGGGCGTGGCTTAAGACTACGTCACATTAGTAAGACGTTAACAATTTCCTCGCGTTATTATAACAAACCTTTGACTTATTTTATATACATTTTCTTAAAGATAAATTCTCTAAAAAAATGTATTGCCAGTAAGACAGGAAAGCTATTAAATCTCATTTGTTACTATCCAATTTTTCGGGTTTTGGACCTTTTAGAAAAAAACGAAACCATCACTCTATGAAGGATCACTCGTCTTATGGAATTAGACAACTTGTAAAAACCCGTTTGAAAGTGTTTCATTTAAAAAATTTAAGATATATGCAGTTTTCAAGATGTTCTGCAAATAATGTTAGATGTGTTTTCTTAATGTTGATATTAAAAACATGTTTTATTGCACCTAATTTTTTTTAGCAGTGGGGAGCTTCTTACATACTTGACAGGAAATCTATTGAGGATCCAAACTTTTGTGAAACAGTGATAGAAATATGTTTTCATTCCTGCTGTGTATAATTGAATTGATAAACAATGGTTATTGTTTGGACGTTTACGTCAAAATATTGATGTGATGATGTCTCTTTTGCATAATATTTTAATTTGTAATTTTGAATATGTGATTCTTATTAAATTTTTTCACCAAAGAAGAAAAACTTCTAAAACGCCTACATAAACACACTCAAAAATTTTGTTTATTGCAATTTACTTTTAACCGTAATCAACTCCTACGCGAGTGTACGTCCGTACGTACGTGAGTAACATATAATACAACAGCTGATTTCACCCACCATCTGTGTAATACTCAAACAAAACCCAGCGTAGATTATACTTTGGGGTTTACAACTTTAATTATTATTGTTTTTTACATTTAAAAAAATGAGTAATATAACTAATGTATTCTATAATACGTTATAAGATTTGCTTTGAGGTTATAAACTTAATAGAAATACAACCCTTTTATCGTCAATATATATTCGTTTATAGAAATTTAAAAAAGATAAACCTATTTTTTTAACTTCTGGAACATTCGAACATCTTCGTGTATCATATGAACATATTCGATTATTAATTTATTCACTTTAGTATTAATAACTTCTAAATCACTTGATATATCAATATGAAATAAAAGCAATTAAAATATAATATTTTTATCTTTAGATATATAATAACTAGCTGACCCGTACGGCGTTGCCCGTGGTGGTTGGTATTTTCAGTCTTTTTAACGTAATTGTATTCTTTTTAAGTGTTCAGTCAGTGAGTGGTATTTGGCTTTTATATATCTTAAATAATTAGCCCAATAAACACCAATAATTGGTGTTTTAGTTCATTGTAGGCCTAACCTAAAATTATATTCAGTTTTTGATCCAAATCAGTTGTTGATCAAAATCAGCTGTTTTAAGCTTTTCATACGAACAGCTGTTTTTTGTGCCCCTGATAAAATCAAAAGAAATCTTTCTTCTTCTTCCTTAAGATTGACCTTCCATAAGATTAACATTGAAACTTTGAGGGCCACTGGGGCGTAGCCCTAATATCCTAGGACTTCGGTAACTGGCCTTAAACCTTCCCAGGGTTAACCTGTGTTACTATGCAAAATTTCAAAGCAATCGGATGGACGGTTTGGTAACGCATAAAGGACAAACATACAAACAGACAAACGTACAAACAGACAAACGTACAAACAGACGGACATACATTGAATTTTATATATATAGATAATATAAACACAAAATTTTAACAAATGGCCTACAGTTTTAAAATCCTTTTTATTGTACACATTTACCGAGTTAAAAATCCCCGTCAGCATAGTTAGGTAGGCCTAGACAAAGTCTGTTGTTTTTAAATAGAATGTTTTTAAATAATGTATTTCTGATTAGTATCTAATTAATCTGCCTGTGGTTTTTCAAGGGAGCTAACTAGTATATTAAAATACACTGACTACTAAAATAAAACGCACCGTAGCGTACACCATCGCACGAAACCTTCTGCCGAACAAACTTTCAAGACTTTATAAAAACCTCGTTAAGTAACTAAACATGATTTACAAGAAAGTGTTTTTAAAAGCGTCTTCACCCCTTTTTGTCGTTCTAATGCCCCCCCACCCCCTCCGGCCGTACAAGAGGAGGGGAGGAGATACAGTACATTACGCGTTTTTACTAGGTTGTTAAATTAAGGAAAGTTTTGTTTTTCTTGTGCGCGAGAGGATACTAATGTAAGCAAGGAAAAGAAACGTCTGTCTGCAGTTCCAACCCTTAGATTGAAGGGTTGTTATTGCGTTTTAAACCCTTGACAAGTGTAAGATTTATGGAAAGAGAAAAACAAAATCTGGTAACGTGTTTAATTAAAAGGAAGATAGGAGGGTAATTTAAATCCTTCACAAAGTTCTGTCTTAAGGACATTATTTTTTAGAACGCTATAAAATAATGTTATAGCTAAATAAGTCAAAACTGAATCCTTTTACAAATATTATTCTGTCACATTGAATTTTATCTGAAACTGATGAATGTATTACAATGAAATTTGACATAGTAATAATACACGTTAGGAGTCCTCCCAGGAGTTGATCCCCAACATGGGCTCGCTTAGTGGACTACGTTCTTTGCACCGAGTTGCGACCGATTATGACGCCATCTTTGATGATGTTAGTGCACCGGATTCCAATATAATATGATTTCCTTATACACTATAACAGATACATAATTTATCATACATATTATCGTCCGTTGGTAGTCGGTGCAAGATGGCTTATCGTTATCTGTCGCAATTCGGTGCACTTTAAGTCATCAAATTCAAGACGGCGTCGTAATCGGTCGCAACTCGGTGCAAAAATTGAGGTTATTGTTTAGTCCTCTAGAAAACCTTTTTTTCCGATCTCAAACATCTGTTTTCGGCTCCGCACGCCAACCCCATTGGAACCTTCTATACACATAATTATGTTATCTTATCTTCTAAAGCGAGAGATAATTGTCTGTCTGCTAAATGGATCTGGAATCTCCGTCTAAGGATTTTTGATTTTTGGATTTTATATGGGGCTTTTAGCCACGAGAATTCGATTGGAAGTGGTCACCAGTCTGGGAAAATTAGTTTTCTACGTCTTTTTATTAAATTAAAAAGTGAAATTTGTCCATTTTAAACAATACAAAGCACAGCTGATGCAAATGTTTTCAATGTCATTACAATAATCATCTGTTTTCTTTTAAACGAAGCACAGCTGATGCAAATGTTTTCAATGCCATTACAATAATCATCTGTTTTCTTTTAAACTGTATTTTATTAGATACAACTGCCTAATGTTGTATCTATTTATAGTTACCATGGCAACGAATACTTCTGCTAAATAAACATACCCTTTATTTAGTTGTTTAATGTTATAGGCCTTAATCGATATTGAAATATTAAACTTTAATTTAGGCCTGACTTATTTCTGAGGCATAGCGTTGAGATTTATGGTTAATCCTTTAAACTGTATTTTTATTACAGGTAAGCCTAATGTTGTATATACCCTTTATTTAGTTGTTTTATTGTTATAGGCCTAACCTCAAAACTCAATCATCCAATATTTATTATTGAAATCATAGCCCCGCTTATAATCGAGCTTTAGCTCGGTCTTCTGGTACTGTTTTCTTTATAATAAAGATCTAGGATTAATAGTAACCTCAAAGCTAAGATGGTGAATGTCCAAATCAAATTATTTGGTGTGTTTTATGACAGCAGTTATAATAAAGGTGAAAAGAACCAGAAATGCTCAGGTTTTGTATTTTAATAAAAACCTAACCTAAAAGTTAGAAATACAAATAATTGCTTCAAAGTTTAAAATCAGCTATTAATGGAAATATTAGAGCAAACAGCTGATCACTGTAACAACAATAAACATATGTATGTAATATTTAGTTTGGCACTCCCACCTTGCTGTAAAATAATTTAGTACGGTTTGTGTTGTGTTTACGTCTACATGGCGTTGTTTTCAGAAAACACGCGTGTATTCAAATGAAACATTGTGCAAAATTTCAATCGCTGAAGAATTTTCGGAGATTTAAGATTTTGAACAAACGAACATTAAAATTTGTATTTATATAGATTAATACCTTAAAGAAATTTACTCAAAAATAATTTATTAGCGTGATATAGGCCTACTTGGTTTCAATTTTAATCGTATGTACCAGGATATTAGCGCTACACTTGTACACCTTTCAACAGAACTAATGTAGAAACATAAGAGAGAAATGTTCAGACCTTCGTCTCGAAGTAATTGCTTTACTTTGTTAGAAAGAAGAGAAAAGTGCTCTGTCGAGTGCGAGTGAAGAGACCATCTGTGTTTGAAAAATATAGTTTAAAAAACTAACAAACACGCTTTTAGAGCATATCAAACTAAAAAGTTAAAAATAATTTTTCAAATAAGCTTAAAACAATAATAAACGATAAATACTAGCATTATTGTAAAAAAAAGCGTTGGGCGCTCGATGTACGAGAAATATGGACAAAGCGCCCCACGCTTTTTTTACAATAATGCTAGTATTTATCGTTTATTATTGTTTTAAGCTTATTTGAAAAATTATTTTTAACTTTTTAGTTTGATATGCTCTAAAAGCGTGTTTTTTAGTTTTTTTAAACTATATTTATTTTTCACTTTTTAGTTCGATTAATTATTGAAAAAAAAATTTGGCCGTGGACGGGATTAGAACCCACGATCGGGGATTGACGTCAGCGACGACCCGCGCCTTAGACCGCTCGGCCAACGATTGAACTTACGTAAGAGAGATATAATAATTCGACCACGCAGCTGAACCGCTGACGTGAGTTGAGCAAATTTCCAAAATTAAGTTTATAGGCCGATATTTTAGGGTTTCGACCAACAATTTGGGAAATAGGTCTATTCACGACGGTGCTGAATAGCTGCAAAATGGTTCGCACGCCATTCCGCATATTGGGAGTATCTTTAATAAAACAAAGCATTGCGTGCTTCGCACGCCATTCCACATATTGGGATTGTCTTCAATACACAAAGCATTGCGTGCTTCGCACGCCATTCCACATATTGGGATTGTCTTCAATACACAATGCATTGCGTGCTTCGCACGCCATTCCACATATTGGGATTGTCTTCAATACACAAAGCATTGCGTGCTTCGCACGCCATTCCACATATTGGGATTGTCTTCAATACACAAAGCATTGCGTGCTTCGCACGCCATTCCGCATATTGGGATTGTCTTCAATACACAAAGCATTGCGTGCTTCGCACGCCTTTCCACATATTGGGATTGTCTTCAATACACAAAGCATTGCGTGCTTCGCACGCCATTCCACATATTGGGATTGTCTTCAATACACAATGCATTGCGTGCTTCGCACGCCAAACCTCGTATTAGGGGTATTTTCAACACACAAAGCATTGCGTGCTTCGCACGCCAGCCCCACGGTAGAATCCACCACATTTTCTTTGAACCGGGTACTTCTATGGTATTTCACGTTTTGATCGATTTTGGGGGAACCAAGCGAGCTATAAGGTCGAGTAAAAAAACAAAATGTGCAGAATAACATCTTACATTTATATTTTTAGAAAAAACTCTAAAAAAATTCATTCTCTTAGTAAAAATCCCAAAAAATAGTTACTTCCGGTCAAAAAACTTACTTCCGGTTGTTGGATTTTTTTGGCTAACGAACTCGTCCGAGCCACTTACACAACCAACACGTGTACCAAATTTGGACCAAATCGGACTTAAAATGCGACCGCTAGAGTGCGAACACATATATACATATATATATATGAATTTTAATGACACCCCAAAACGTGTTCTGGGGACCATGATCGGTGCTTATTTGCTACTCCCGACCTTGGGTCTCACCATAAGGGCCACTGCAATAGCTCATTTTTCCTATGGAAATTCGCTAATAACAGTAATTAGCCACTGGCTTTTAGTCCAAAGGAGAGTTACTTACAAACAAACATACATACATACAAGTGAAGCTAATATAAGCGTGTTAAAAAGAGAGGAATCTGTGCAAATACACGGATCCGTATGAGTTTGTTAGCAAAGCTGACGCATGCGTGTGATGTAATTTTATTCCTCAGCTAAGGTTATTTGAGGAAAAGGTTTGTAGTTTACTGAATATGTTACGAGAATATCGAGGTTTTGTTAACGAACCTAGACTTATATTCTCCCCCCCCCCCTCCATAATGTTACTCTATAATTTATGTGTTGTGTCTGAAAATAATTTCTTTCCCGATAGTTTGTTGATTCTAAACATTGTTGATTTATCAATTCGTGTAAACTTTCAACAAAACAATACCGTAAAAGTAAATGGGTTTTCACACGTTTATCAGTGTGTATTTTTACGATAGTTTATTAAATAACATTATTTGTTACATCGTACTTTTTGTATGAAAAAATGCCCTTACAAAATCAAATATTTGAAGCGATAAGGGACATTTTTACCATAATAGTGTAGGGGTTTTTACTTAATAATGTTGGTAGTTTTTGGAAACCTTAAACGCATTACTTAAAGAACATATCGAATGCCTAGACTTTTATGGTAATATGGCGGAACTAAAGCAAACAGGGTTTGTGACTTTCTTTAAAGCTGACAAAAGTTTATGAATCTGCTGTATTTTACGATAATTTATTAAATAACATTATTTGTTAGATCGTCCTTTTTGTATAAAAAAAATACCCTAACAAGATCAAATATCTGAAGCAATTAAGGATTTTTTACTATACAATAGTGTAGGGGGTTTTACTTAATAATATTGGTAGTTTTTTGAGCACTTAAACGCATTATTTAAAGAATATATCGAATGCCCAGACTTTTATGGTAATAGGGCGGACGTAAAACAAACAGTGTTTGTGACTCCCTTTAAAGCTGACAAAGTCTATCAGTCTGCTGTACTTCACGATAATTTATTAAATAACATTATTTGTTACATCAACTGTTTTGTATAAAAAATGCCCTTACAAATTCAAATATCTGAAACAATTAAGGATATTTTTACTGTGTATACAATAATGTAGGGATTTTTACTCAATAATGTTGGTAGTTTTTTACTCTTTTTTTAAATTTGTGTTTACTGTTTAGTATTGTATGAAATTGTCAAAATGAGTAGATGAGAGATTGGGCAAATTTACGTTTTAGTGAAGTGTATAAACTGCTCACTAGTTAGATGACGGTAGTGATAATGTTGCAGGGGAAATCTAACCAAGATATAGAGAAACAAATGGTATCCATATTTGTACATTTTTATTCTTTTTCATTTTTAGCTAATTAGAAAGAAATTCCTTGTTTCTACGTTAGTGTAATTTTGTATTGTAGGGATTCAATGCGTCAATTTCACCAATATGGCAGCTTATCAATATAACCTACAATACTTAAGTAGCCTAACCGATGTTTAATTACTTTTAATTGTGTTCCCATGTATAAAAATAACAAAGTAACAAAAATGTATTCAGTATAGACTCACTTGTTTTATATATATTAAAAAAAAGTAAATGTGCCCGGTCGTGGGACCCCCTTCAGGAACGAAGTTCATCACGTCTTGTCTTCAACACTTTTACCAGCCTTAACGGCAACATACACACATAATTTTAGACCTTGCAAACAATTTTATGATACAAAATAAACGAAATAAATGGTTTGAAATTTAACATTGCTCTTATGGG
>JAGFPH010001941.1:113429-131260 GCA_018207615.1 Philaenus spumarius
AGTGCCTCTAACATGTTTTTTTTTTAAATCAAGCTGCAGTATTTTCCGAAATAACAAGGGATAATTTTTTCGCAACATTATATTGAAAACTACATATCACAGAGTTCTTGAAAATTGTATTGTTGTCCTTAGAAAAATAACTTTAAAACGATACCCAAATTTGTAAAAAATGTTTCTAGTTAGGACTACTGAGCTCCGCATCCTGCTCGTTTCGCTCTCCAACCCTCACGATTTCACCGCTCGCGACAAAGCAAATGCTTAGTGTATATCCTCATATTTTCACGTAAATTACGATTGTTTGGAACAGAGGCACTTGGATTGGATCGGGGTAGTTTAGTTGGGGTAGCACAGATTCGGATCCGACGCATGCTCAGCAGATCCAGAGTTTTTGCATGAATGATGGGAATGTTTATGTAATGAAAAGATTATAGTAATTCATGAGTACTAAATGATTTATAGCTATACAGTAGAGCGTCGATAATCCGAACGTCAATAATCCGAAACGTCAATAATCCGAAACATCAAAAACCCAAACGCGTTCTGAGGCCGCCCCTCAAAAATTTCGTTTTCGTTTTTGCAAATTCCAATTATTGCGTCGTTAAAAATTTCACAAAAATCTTCATCGCAGTTTGACATTATTATGTTTTTTAAACACTTTGGCCCTACTGTGTACGTGCAGGTTCTTCTAAATCATATATGTAAGTAGTCTTACATACTGTATTCTAATTAAATTACTGCTTGTACTGTTTAACCACTTCAATCGATTAAATTGCATATATTTTAGCCTAAATGACAGTTTCTTGGTTGTTTCCGAAAATCCGAACAAATTGATAATCCGAACCCCCTCGGTCCCAATTCGTTCGGATTTTCGACGCTCTACTGTAATATGTTTCAGCTGTATACTTTCATCGGTTTCTGAGAAATGTGACTATTGGTTGAGGGACAAACTAGTTATTCTGAGGGTTCAGTTTTTTCAATTCGAAATATGGAATTCTAAAAATAATTAATTATTTCAGGAAATAGACAATTTTATTTTTAATTGTTACAAAAAAGAACACGTAAAAGTGCTAAATGTCGCCCTTCTCATGTTTAAATGCTAAAGTAAATCAGTTATTTCGAAGAAAGGGAGTGCGAAGCACATAGTGCACACATTCTGTCATCAAAATTCAAAATTATACATAACACGACTCCCTTAGTGTTTAATTTTCCCTGTACATTGCTACTTATCAAATTTCCTGATAAACACTTCGAGTTGCCAATTTATCACGCCAAAGTTTTACTCGCAACCCTTCGTATGAAAAGTCAAAGTAATCTGTAATTAAAAGTTGTTTGGCCTGAACGTGACATCAACTCAAAACTCGATATCGTACTTTACCTTAGTGCGTTGTATCATTAGTTAACTTTCCTCATGTTGCCTCGTCTCGTCTCGCATCACGGAATACAAGTCCACTCGCATTAAGATTTCTTACTGTTAATGATGGGTTTAAATTTGTCAAAACGGGCAAAATATAATTAAGGAGCAAGAAATGAAAATCTCCAAAATAGCTTCGTTTGTTGTTTGCCCGTTTATTTTATGGACGTTTGACTACTTGCGTATAGTGTTTAACTTTTTGTGGCCTCCCTTATAATTTTACTTAAAACTTTTTCTTGCTGATGAATTTCGGTCAGAATCTCTCTATTTTCAAGGCCTATTTGTTTGGAAACCACAGTTATAAAGTCGGTAGTAACAAAATGAAAACATTAAGGGTCTGCTGTAGTGGCGGTCATCTTGGATTTTTATCCCATAAGAGCAATGTTAAATTTCAAACCATTTATTTCGTTTACTTTTTATCATACACTTTTTTGCAAGGTTTCATTTTAAGCACAGTCACAAATACACATCTGTCTTGCAATTTACATTTTTTTTAAATGCTTTTGATTTGTTACGTAATTGACATTTTGTAAGTACAAAGTTTGAATTTTTTTCCTAACACAATAAAAAATCAACAATGAAAAATAATTTGCAAGCCGGATCCGAAATTTTATTAAGAATATTCAGTTTTTTTTTTCAACACTCAATTACAAAAGATAGACTTATAAAATGAGGCAATGTCAAAGCGTTCAGCTGCAAGAAATTGCACTGTTTAGATAGGGATACAATGATAAGCGGTTGCATTTCCGGTTGCTTTCTCGTTTACTGGAGCCGACCCTTAAATAGAGAAAAGTTTTGTGTTCCTCATCTAAAAAAGAAAAACTCTTATAGGATCACTTGTTTTTCTGTCTGTCACAGTAAATTTTCCAGTAACTGATTTACGTTATCAAAGTGAAATGACAGTTATAAAACTTTCTATCCCGCGTAAATTGCATTATCGCGAGTTTCCAAAGTTTGGTAAGCCACCACGGCCTATGCAACACCAGTTTGAGCTGTTTCAGTACAGAACAGACGCTAGGAAATAAAAATCACATCGTACAATATCGGAAAGTGCAATTGATGTCGGTTAGCAACACTCCAATTTATTTTCTAGCTGCAGACAGGAATCAAATTTACTATAGTTTAAAGGGGTCCAGTGATCCTTAAGAGACCATAAACAGCACCTTCTGGGATGAGGATATGTGCCAGGTTGACATACCAACTGATGCAAATTTAAGAGTATGAGTCGAAAGAGACCATAGGGAGGTTAATTATACCTTACCCAAGCATTTACAGGACACGGATGTTTCAGTTCATACTTTAACGAATTTAAGATTCAGGATACAGTTTCATGTCGTCATTGTGACAAGGAAGATGATGCCAGACATACAGTTTGCAACTGTTTTACTTGGAGTACCGCTAGAGATTTATTAAATGCTGAACTGGAGTTATAAATTACTCCACACAATATTATCCCTGGGATGTTCAGATCTTAAGAGAAATGGAGTTTCATTAAAGAGTTCGTAAAATGATTAACAGACATTCAGGAAAAGCATCGGTCGCAGATTACTTGTGTAGTAATACCTTGCGGTGGACTTCACGTGGGAATAAACGGGTAAAAAAAGATGTTAGGATGTAATGGATGAACCGGAAAACATACACACTGGAAGGCTTGTCTCCTGATGGTGCATAATGCATTGTCTCATCTATAAAAATATACCTACTTCAGAAAATCAATACTTTATGATACTTGAAAGAGCTTTTATTTGAGAGTATTGCTATATTATTTTTATACGACCTCGAGTTCTAGTTTTAAAAATATTCACGAAAATGTTACTCAAACCCTATTTTTATCTCTGTATCTGAAAAATACTGTAGTTAAAATTTGGGAAAACTAGTTTTGTTATTATTATTGTTATTATTAGTTTCGAAAAACCAGGTGCATTAAATGTGCATTAAAATGTATCTACGTTACACATCGGCCTGCGTTACATATAGGCCTACGGTACATAGGGGCCTACGTTACATATTAGAATACGTAACATGTAGAATACAGTTTATCACCAGCTTACTAACTCTCGACCTAAACAACGGTTATTTGACTGATGATTTAGATATTATCTCCGTATCGTGGATTATTAAAGCTAGGGCGGAGCTGCTTAATCCTAATTACAAACCATGGCTAAAAGAGCAAAATTTCGCATGTTCGCTGCGCAATCTGAAGATGAGACAGTATTTCATTTTGTTGCTAAATGTCCTTTATTGATGTATCAGAGAAGTTGGTTAGGGAAATCAGTTTTAGATAGAGAGGAGTTTTTTAATTTTATAAATGGGAAGGATTGGCGTGCTTTGGGAAACTTTTTGAAAAGGGCGTGGACTGTCAGACTGGAGTTGTTAAGGCAATTTAATTATTAATTCGTGAAAATCTAGCTGATGATGGCTTCTTATGTTATTTGGTTACCACTTTTAATATATTTTGTTTATATTATGAGAAAGATTTTTATTTGGTATTTTTGAGTAAGGTTAATTTAGGGTATATTTTTTACTATGTTCATTACGTGATTCTTCTAAATTATGAATTGCTATTATTTTATGGTATAGGTATGGGTAAGAATATATGTTTATTTATATAGTTTAGTGCCAACCTGGCTGACGGTGATTTTAGACCATGCCAAAAGTGTTTGTTAGTGTAAATATTGTGTAGTATAATATTAGTATGTATAAAAATAAAATCTCTATTTTCATTTCACGTTACATGTAGGCCTACTATACATAAGGGCCTGCGTTGCATTTAGGTAAACGTTACAATAGGCCTACGTTACCTATAGACCTATGTTACATATGCACCTATGTTACGAGTACGCCTACGTTACATGTACACCTACGTTACATAAGGGCCTACGTTACATATAGGGCTACGTTACATTTAGGGCTACGTTGCATATGAGCCTACGTTACATATGGGACCAAAGTTAAATATGGACCTACGTTATATGTAGCCTACGTTATACAGACTGTCCCAAAAGTCCCGGACCGGTTAATAACTCCTAAACGAAACTAGCTACAGTAATAATATTTCAGACATGACTCCTGGCTACAAAAAAACTATTTTTTGAGTTGTTAGTCACTATTGCCCCTGCCTCCAAAAACCAAATTTGGGGGGTTGCCCCAAATTTTTAAATGTAAACCCCTATCGAGTGACCCATCATTTTAAAGGTCTCATTGAGTTAAACACAACAGCGCAAATCTGAGGTCGATATCTTGCTCCTGTCCAAAATGGCTGACCTTTTAGTGTTTCTTATGGTCATGTAATTTAAAATTGACCCCCATTGGTTGTATTAAACATTTTTATTATTTTAAAACAAAGTAAACACACGCACAAAAGAGTTTAAAGTATAAAAACAAATTTGTCATACTTGGTAATAATAACAATTATTACTGTAGCTAGTTTCGTTTAGGAGATATTAAACCGGTCCGGGACTTTTGGGGCATATAGTATATGAGCCTAAATCACATGTAGGCCTATTTTGCATGTAGGCATACGTTACATATGGGCCTACGTTACAGAAAAAAATATAATGGATGTAATTTTTAGGAAAATTAGTGCACAAATATTAGTTTGCTAGGAATTTTCGGTGATAACTTTGCGTTCAAGAGCCATTAAGTTCTTTTTCAAGGTCAAATGTTATAAAAACGTATTCATTTTAATTAACCGGACAAAAAATTAGGTTATTATAGAAACCTTAGATTAGGCGCTTCCCCACAAAAATGATTGTATAAACAGTGTACTGCCAACAATCCAACAGTGTACTCTGGGAATATAAACTCCTATGTTAGTAAATTTATAAAATACTGATAAAAATCGGAGTATATTTTGGAAATGTATTCATAGGTCCTGCTATACACAATATGTTCATGTTGACAGTTTATACTATATATACACAATGGTAGAAAGTTCACTGGGAAAAGGGTATATTTTTCTTTCGACTGTGCAGGAGCTCCATTAATTTAATTAATTTTCGCAATATCAACAACATTACCCGGTAAGTCATAGCATTTTCTCAGTAGAGCTGGTGTTGATCTATATTGGCGAGTCTTGCTATCAATTAACATGGTTATTATTATTGGTTATATGATCGTTTAGTGTGTTGAGTACATAGCATTAGTGCGAAACAGGCGACATGTAACCATTTAAAACAGCAATATATATATAAACTTCTTATTCCCTGCCTTTACTGTCCGTCGCTAGGACATCTGTCTCACTCTATCACGTTAAATAGTCTACGCATTCTTCGTGTAGCCGCTAAGATAGGGTAACACATTCGTTACAAATCCCCAGAAGACAAATTGCACAAGACGGATGCCAGCTGGCGTGTAGATGCATCTTGTAAACCGTAACTTTCAGATACCCAACTCATTTATTGTTATCACTTTAAACCTGAAAGTGATATGTTAACTGATTCTTTTTATTCTCTGGACGTCTGAGCAGCTGATTGTATTTGTTTCTGTACTTTACTAAATGCGTAGTTATTACCATGCAATTCTTTAACACAAAACTAATTATTCGATCAGACTCCATCAAAGGGCTAAAATAGAAAGTATTTGTGAACTTTTTCAATTCGAGTTTGGTCATTGGGAAGAAACTTTTATATTTCTTACAATTTAATTATTAGCAATACTAGAAACTCTCTCGATCTAATAAGGACAATATCATTAGTTAAAGTTAACTTACATTTTTTCAGTGACGTTTTTTCTCGCTTTCAAGTTCTTCAATATATTAAAAAAACTCCTAAACACATATTAATTTCAATGAAGAGGACTTAATTGTTATACCTGTGACTTGGGTTACTAATTAAACACGAATATTAATATACGAAGTTTTTGCATCCAATAAGTACTTTCACAATGATTGAATGAAACCCCGAACCCCAATAGAAGGCACAAAAAACAATAACAAAACAATTTAATGAAAAGTTATGTTTAATGTACTACCCTTATGCACATTTCAATGACATAGTCATCATCCTATACTGAGTTCAGTAGTGTTAAAACCCTCTGAGGATGACGATTATGCCATTGAACTGTGCATTAGGGTAGTACATTAAACATAACTTTTCATTAAATTGTTTTGTTATTGTTTTTTGTTCCTTCTATTTGTGGTTCGGGGTTTCATTCAATCATTGTGAATTTGTCGCCTCAGTGCTCTTCAACCTTTGTAAAAAATATTTTAATGGTTTTAGTTTTCGATTTGTTTATAAAGCAGATCCACAGGGGGATTGTGCACATCCTCCTTTTTTATTCCTCCTACCCATGAAATCAAATGTCTTTTGAGGTTAGACGTGGGAGGTAAATTGCACCTCCCAAACCTTGGAGGAAGTGACAAGTGACTACCTCCCCCTCCCCCCCCCCTATAATCAGTATTTTAAACCATTAATGTAAACAACAACATTAAAATGTTCACAAAACTACTCGTCAGCTATTTATTAGTACAAATAGCTTACAATAAGCATGTTTATCTTACTGCTTGAATTAAAAGCATATAAATTGTTATAATATATCTTTGACGAATTAGCCACATTTTGTACAATTTTTAATTGAACACAATTGTTATTGTGTTGTGTATAAAAGATAAACACATAGGCCGAGTTTTGCTTTCTGTTTTGAAGTACTAGTAACGGTTTATCCACCGTAAGGCGTATAAATCAACCAAACTGAGAATTTTTCACAAACGTTTTCACTTTTTCAGTCAATGCTAAGCCCCATTTTTAAATGCATTATCAAACATAGTCCGTGTTATGCATACGGTAGAAGTTTAATTGCAATCGAGTAACTGGTAACTGGTAAATCGAGAATTGGTAACAAACATATCTACTTCATAATATGTATACAAAGTTCACCAAATGATAGACCTAAAGCCCCAAGTCGACTAAATTTGTAATATTTAAACTAATCGACGCAGAAGATATTAGAACCAGGATGATAATCGAAAAGGGACAGGGAATAAATAGGAAATGATACGACAGATCTTGATAAAATCCCATTCAGAAAATAAATTTCAATTAGAACCCCCTTCAGAGGATAACATAAATTGATTGCTTGTATTGTTAATAAACTCCGGTGGGTGGAGTTGCGAACTATGTCATGTCTAACTGCATTTGATCACAACAATGCATCCTTTGCTCGGAGGGCAACGTCCCTTAAACAGCTGATTGGATTAGGCCCTTCAAACGTCCCTTGTTATTTTCGATTCAATAATCAAATCCTCGAACACTCTCGAGTGGAGTTGAAGCGTTCAGAACTTGCGAAAGGGATGTTTCCACCCTAATTCTCTTGAGATGACTTGGCGAAGATGATGTTTTAACCTGCTTCAACAGAGCGGTACTTGATGGAATTAAAAGGAATACGTGGTTCTGATTGGTCGATGAAGGTACGTGGCGCCGCCCCTTTACGAAGTGTAACACAAGTATTTACCTTTATCGTGCTCACGAGTTTTGGTATTTGTTATAGGTTAAGTGGAAGAGAGGACCGTTAACATTTCTAGTCATAAAAAAACATTAATTTATTATGGTAGTACCTGGCAGTATTAAAAAAAAAACAAGAGATAATTTCTAATCTATTTTAGGAATCGTTAAATTGTTTATATGACACGAATTATGTTTAAACAAAAATATAAATTTAGGCTTCCCTTTAATACTTTTTGCAGAACAGGTAGAAGACCAGGAACATCTTGGCAGATGCTTGTTGTTGCACACCCAGTCATAGTCTTGGATTGTCGTTCTATACCTCAGCTAGTAAATCGTAGAGATATATATTTTTTCAATTTTTAAAAATACTTGCAGGTAACCTTACCCTCACACGCAATTATAAAAACGAGTTACCTGTTCCTTAAAATGCATAGTGAGTTATATCCAAATCAATCTATGTTCCCATCTAAAACTACTTACTCAGCTATTCGGCTGAAATCGTGTTTTCCGTCAGTTTGTTACTCATAACTAACGAACGAACGTGAAAATTAAAAGTCTGGTTTTCAGTTACATTTCTCATCTATTTACACCTTAGGCAAAGAGGATACGTGAACAAAAATGTAAATAAACGGTACCAGATAACTGCCACATACTTTCTCCCAGTTGAAACTTTATACCTTCCCAAGAGTAGCAAAGGAGATGGTTATTTAGAATTGCAAAAGTAGGACATACCATGGAAAATATTAGATGCATGTAACACACATCCATACTATATTATTATACTAGCTAGCCCGATCCGGCTTTGCACAGATAGACAAATCAAAGTTAAATGTATATTAACAAAAAATATATTATATCAATGAATATAAATTACACTATGTATTTCTTATGGGGAGTTTTAGTAACTTTCCCCCCCCCGCCCAAACCCCCCTAAAATTTCGAAATTTTTAAAAACCTTTCTAAGTGAGCCACTAAGGCCTTAGAGGAAGCTACATACCAAATGATATTCCAATCCGTTCAGTAATTTTAGAGAAATCGTGATTTAGTATCATTGACCCCCCAAGCCCCCCTAAAATTTTCGCATTTTCTTAAAACCTTTCTAAGTGAGCCACTGTGGCCCTAGAGGAAGCTACATACCAAATGTTATCCCAATCCGTTCAGTAGTTTTAGAGACATCATGATTCAGCAACTTTGAACCCCCCCCCCAATTCCCCTAAAATTTTTCAAATTTTTGAAAACCTTTCTTAGTAAGACCCTATGGTCCTAGAGGAAGCTACATACCAAATTTCATTCCAATCCATTCAGCAGTTTTAGAGAAATCGTGATTTAGTAATATTGCTCCCCCTTAAACCCCCCTAAAATTTCGAATTTTTGAAAACCTTTCTAAGTGAGCCACTATGGCCCTAGAGGAAGCTACATATCAAATGTTATTTCAATCCGTTCAGTAGTTTTAGAGAAATCGTGATTTAGTAACTTAGACCCCCCCCCAAGCCCCCAAACCCCCTAAAATTTCGAATTTTTTAAAACCCTTTCATATCAGCACCTACGGCCCTAGAGGAAGCTACATATCAAATTTCAGTCCAATCCGTTCAGCAGTTTTAGAGAAATTGTGATTTAGTAATATTGCTCCCCCATAAACCCCCCTAAAATTTAAAATTTTTTGAAAACCTTTCTGAGTGAGCCACTATGGTCCTAGAGGAAGCTACATACCAAATGTTAATCCAATCCGTTCAGTAGTTTTAGAGAAATCGTGATTTAGCAACTTTGAACCCCCCCAAATCCCATTAAATTTCAAATTTTTGAAAACCTTTCTTAGTGAGCCTCTATAGCCCTAGAGGAAGCTACATACCAAATTTTATTCCAATCCGTTCAGTAGTTTTAGAGAAATCGTGATTTTGTAACTTTGACCCCCCCCCCAAATCCACCTAAAATTTCGAATTTTTTAAAAACCTATTTTAGGTAACACCTATGGCCCTACAGGAAGCTACATCCAAATTTCGTTATGATCCTTTCAGTAGTTTTTGAGAATTTTGCAAAACAACCCCCAAAAATCAGTTATTATTATTATTATTACCTAAACGAGAATTTTTAGAAAGATGCGGTTTTTTTGCATATGGTAGGGTACATTAAGGGCTACAAATAAGCCAAATTTTATCAAAATCGTTAGAGCCGTTTTTGAGAAAATTAGATTTTTCTCGTTTTTTGGCAATTTTTGGGGGGTAAAACCCCTTAAAAATCAAAAATTTGAAAAAATAAAAAAAACGCCTGGAGATATGCCAGAACTACAGCTACGTACCAAATTTCAACAAAATCGGACCATAGGTATGGTCTCCAGCTCTGTACACATCCTTACAGACACACGGACAGACATCACCAAAAAAAAACACTTTTTTGGGTTCAGGGAGCACCAAAACAAAAAATTCCACTAAAAATATTTTTGAGTTCAGGGATCACCAACACAGATAATTCCACTAAACAATTTTGTAGGGTTCAGGGAGCCCCAAAACAGGTAATTTCTCTACAAATTCAAATTCGAAAATTTGGACGAAAACAATACTTTCTCCATATACTACGTATAGGGTGGAGAAAGTAAAATATGATCAATACATCATTAGAAAGTAATTTTAGAAACAGAACAACATTTTCAGCGTTCGTGCAAATTGTCATGTTAAAAACCTTACTTTTCAGGAGAGGGAAAAAGTACAACATTGTTGAATGGAATGTAACTCTGAGAGGAGAAGGCGAGATAGGCAATATGGCAGCATTATGTATGTTTCATTTATTTTTAATAATCGAAATCTCGGTGCATTTCGTATCTGTGGTTAGAGGAAAGGAGGGCGGAAGTAAAGCCAACGGTGGTTGGTTCGCCTCCAAGCTGACGGGATGTGACTAGTTATTTGTTCTCCGGATTGGGGTTTTTTTGCATTATTTTTATTATCGGTATTTAAAAAAAAAATTGGAAAACGGTTGACCCTAAAGGCCATCCATGTAACTTCCCGCTAAGTTTAATTACAACAAACACTATTTTTGGAAATTTTGAACTGCCATAACTTTTGAATGAATCAACCGATTTTTATGCGATTTGCGGCAATCGATGCAGTTTTTTAAGTCCATTGAAAGAATCAACAACAAAAATTTTTCAGATAAAAAGTTTCGGAGAAATTGAGGAAAACACTTTTTTTTTTTTCTTTCGTTCACGATATCTCGCGAATGAATCAACCGATTTTTATGCGATTTGCGGCAATCGATGCAGTTTTTCAAGTCCATTGAAAGAATCGACAACAAAAAATTTTCTGATGAAAAATTTCGGAGAAATTGAGAAAAAACACTTTTTTTGATTTTCTTTCGTTCACGATATCTCACGAACGAATAAACCGATTTTGACCGGACTGGTAGCGATCGGCGTCGCTTTTCAAGGTTAAAAGCTGATTAGATTTTGGAATTGATCGGTAAAGCCGTTTAAAAGTTATTCCAAAAAAACCTGATTTGAAAAAATTGTATTTATTAATTTTTTTGAAATTTCTCAAAACCTACCGGTCCGAATTAGTTGAAATTTTCAGGAAATCTAAGTTTGATGGAACTCTTTAGAACACCGTTTAGTAGGATCCAATCGGTTAAGCCGTTCAAAAGTTATAAGCGGGTCACGTACTTACATACACACACACACACACACACACACACACATACAGACAGGGTGACACCCTCTCGGGAGTGGTCAGGGAAGATTCCTAGGACCTCAAAACCTCGAGATCTGATGAATACTCGATTTTCGAAAAACGGGGTGAAACCAATAACTTCCCGATTTTAGAAAATTTTCTATTTTCTTAGCGGGAAGTTAAAAACTAACTGACATGATAGGTTTGTGATGTTTTGCATAAAGATAATATTTTAATACCACAGTAAGCTTAAAACCCAAAACATTTTTGGTATCGCCTAAAAATAATATTTCCAAATTTTAGCTCTTTAGCTTCAAGGAAAGTAAATAATGAATATTTATTGTTTTAGGAATTGGTATCCTCGTTGTATGCTTTAAACGCCAATAATCAAAATGCGAATTCTATTATGTTGTTATTGATTAGAAGACTAATGAAAGTAACAAACTTGTTTTTATTACAACGAACTGATAGACATGTGTTGCCTATCTAGCCCCTGATAATTTTGTATACATAAAGTATTTACGAGTAATCAAATTTATCAGAATTTATACTTACCTTGAAATTTGCATTTTGTATTTACTAGTCTAAAAGAAAGTTTACAGTTTGTTTTAAAACAATCCCAATTATAAATTAAATTAAATCACACGAGTAAATAATTGTTTTTAAACATTGAAATTAAATAACTCAACTAAACACTATTAGTAAAGAATTGATTCCGAGACCACTATCTCAACAAATACACAGTGTTTGTAGTATGGCATTGAAGGTTTGTTCTTTCGGTTCCTCTATTACCAATGACGTTTCTCATTTCCTGACGTCAGAGATACCCTCCTTCGCTATACATCGCTTCAGACAAATGCACAGTTCAACAAATACTACTCAAACTGATAATTACATATATATCTGTCTCTTTCTTTTTTTTAAAGAGAATTAAAACTTTTATATTACTATAACTGCTTGTAATCTTGTAATATATAAACGCACTTTCCTCTTGCCACTGCTTTAAACGTACTATTTACTATGTTTAAACCTAACTTTGTAATTTATTTATAGTGTTAATAAAACACGTAGGACCTTTGAAATTTATAGAAAATAAGACCCTTTTCTTTTTTACTACAGTTACGTAATTACGAGTCATTTAACTGCCTACTCAACGCCGTTATTCCACCACTCATCCACCATATTGCCACTGCCATCTTCAATTCTATACCATCACCAGGAACATATACAGTCTCCAAAATTATAAAATCCTCCTTACAAGATTTTTTTAAAGTTCTTTTCATCCTAATAGAAGTGTTTTATTACAAGTAGAAATCTTAACATCTTCTGACTAGTTGTTGCCTTATCCTTATCCATGCAATGTTCATAGACAATTTAAGTAATTGTTTACATGAATACAAACACAACACAAACGAAAATCTCTCTGAAAATAAGAAATGCTATTTCCTCTGATATTGTAAGACATAACAAACGGCTTGTTTTGAAAGGGTTAAACCCTGAATACATTCCATATTTGTCTGTTACGATTCCACGCATCGTCTGGATTTAGGCTTTCAACTGTATACGTGCAAAAACTTAATCGAATGTCTTGTTTTGGTACGATAACGTACGTACGTTGAAAAATTCCTTAAGTAATATAGATTTGAAATTCCTAAATGATATTAAAAACTAGATTGTTCAGTCACTGCTTGCTTCGCTCACCAATACCCGCGGCGAATTGAGCCTTTGCCGCTCGCTTCCCAACTACACTCGCGGCGAAGCAAATGCAAAACGATTATTACACTCTGACGAAAATCATGATTGATTAGAACAGAGGCAATTGGGAAGTTTGGTGTAGAAAATTTATGTGTTTACTGATGTTGCCGTTTTGGCTTTAAGGTCATTAAAACTTTGTTCATATTAATTTTGTATGATATTTTAGATAAATTTGCTAACGAAACCCATCTACTCCTCTGTTTTCGAAAATATTGGAGCTAAAAGTTTGAAAAAAGGTGGCGTTAGAAGTACTTGCATAGCAAATAGATAAACGACAAAGAAATATTTTACAGGCGTATTACATTTTTTTTTAAATTAAATCACCCCACTTAGGGATCCATGATAAAAACCCCAATCGTGTGAATTTTATTTTTGCTCAACATCTTTACTTGATGCCTGTTAGACGGGGGAGCAACGTATAGCGCAAGTAAATCGGTCGCCAGTAGCCAGGCTCGACCTGTGTTGGTTTGCAGTTAAAGCAAACTGGAAGAGTGCGTTCAGCCACAAAACCTCTTTGTACCCGTTTACTTCTAATAAAAAACTGTTGTTTAACTAAAATCATGATATATAGTAAATGTAAGCGTACATATCCCGGCGGGAATGCTGGCACTTGGACTATGGGCTACTAACCATACTAAAAACATCAGTATTCCCGGCGTGGGTAGATAAACCAGTTCCATGGTAAAATTGTATGCGATTATCTCTAGAAAAATGAACATAAATAATGTAAGTAAATTTAAAAATAATTTTGTAACCCTATCACCTGGGTGAGGTGACACCACCAGTTCGTCGAAAGAATGAATCACATTAGATGTGTTTTGTCTCCACTTACGCCCTTTTCCCACAACCCTCGTCTATCACGCCCGGTCAAGGTCAAGTGCAAGCATTCGCGCCGATAGCTGTAGTTTGCCCGTACGTGTCGCTAAAACGCACCTCCCTCCCCCAACGCAGCCCCATAGGGGTTATACGGTAAGGTAGCCCTCCATCTCCCATCCATGAAGAAGGTTCCAGTTTGCAACTGCAGGGGTCGAATTTGGAGACATGGGTGTCAAAAAGGAAATCGCATCAATGGACTGCTTATGGGAAGTCGGCAAAGTAGCTGGGAATCGATTCCAAAGTCGCCAAGACTGGCCAGAATGTTCCTGAACAACCCCAGAATATTCTAGAATATTCCAGAATATTCTAGAATATTCCGGAAGGTTTTAAAATATTCCAGAATGTTTTAGAATATTCCAGAATATTCTAGAATATTCCAGAATGTTCTAGAATATTCCGGAAGGTTTTAAAATATTCCAGAATGTTTTAGAATATTCCAGAATATTCTAGAATATTCCAGAATGTTCTATAATGTTGGAGAAAATTGTAGAATGTTATATATTATTCCAGATGGTTTCAGAATATTCTAGAACGTTCCGGAACGTTTGATAACGTTCTAGAAATAAGAAACGAACTATGAAGCTATAGACCTAAAATGGTTCTAAGTTATATATATATTAGTTTGGACGAAATTCACTATACGTTTTTGGGCCACTGAACTCTCAATATTTACCCTATATTTCTTTCTTTCATTTATTTATATTTGCGAGCGAAGCTGTATTGTTTAGAATAAACACACGCAGAACACCTATATAACGAATAAAAATATAAACTCACTTCAAACATTAGTACTACGGGAAAATATGTTTAATATTCAAGAATAATTTCTAAACTAAATTTTGTTAGTGCAGATTTCGCTGGTGTATGTATTCCCATCAACCCTGACCTGATTAACATGTACGGTTATGGTATGTCCTGTTGAATTACATGAGTTGTATACATTCAGGGAAATGAAAGTAATGTTTTATTTAACGGAACTTGACACGTGACATGTCCAACAAACAAACTCTGTCAGCTGTGATTGACAGGTTAGTTAAGTGTAAAAACTGTTTTGAAATTGAAAACTGTATGCATTTTCTGTCGGGCGCAAAGCGTGGGGTATAACGTCACACAGTATTCATTTTAAATAGGCGAAACCGTATTTAGAATATAATCTGAAGTAAATCCTTCTCATTTAGGTGTGGTAAGATTATATTAGATTACTTTTGGGGTGGATTCCTGTGAATGAGTCGTCTCAAACATCAAACGTGGAGTTACTGTTCCTTCCTTAGGTGTTAATAAACCTGAACTCTTTGTGAGATCCAGGATTTTCTCCATCAATTTCGTGTCGGCTTTCTCCCCTGGTTGCTGGATTATAAAGAAACCAGCTCTGTGTCTTCGCTCCTGCGTTACACATCACAGGTAACGCGTCTTGCAGACCCTTGGACCAGTTTACAGAGTCGACAGTTTCGGTTACCGTCGAAGACTCCTACTGATCATAGAGTTTCATGAAGAAACTGTGTCCAGTTATGGGAGCAACGACTCTTCTGAGCTGACATTTATTTAGCTTAGCTCTTGGTCCCATGATCAGTCGTTCACTTTGCGAGTGCTCGGGTATTGTTCACCATCTCCGGTGTTGTTCTTCCCTGGCCCAGTTGTTCACTGTGCTCATTGCCATGCACGGTACAGCTGATGCAGTACATTGGTATGGTCCCATGAAGGGTGTTTTGCTCCTTTCGGCGAGAGTGACTTCCATTGCATTCCTTTGTATGCCACGACGTACTAGCATCCATCTCAATGATCTAGAGTTTGGGCAATAATAACAGACATTTCTTCACAAGTTAGTTTGGATATATTTGTACATAGACGAATGCTTTCAGTGTTCCTTGGCTGACGGAAAGAATTATGATTCGTCTCTGTTTCTGTAACGTTTCTACAAAATTGGGCACAGGCAATAATCGCAAAGATTGTGCTTGGAAGACTGAGCAGTGTGTTCCAAGACTTACACTGAAGTTAGGTCTTAATGATATGCTGTATACTCCGTAGTCCGAGTTCCTGCCCATCACGGCTCGATCTGTATACCAGATTAGATGTGTTTGGTTTGTCGTTCCGCGTTCCCAGTCTTCTCTGTTTCCAAGGATAACTAAGAAACTGCGAAAGACATATTCGGTATTTATGATATAGATGTCTTGTCTAAGAATAAGTTGGTATGGTTTTTAGTCTCCCAGGTATACACTTCTTCCATTCATTCACACTCGTTAGTCTGTAAGCAAACTGATTTGCCTCCGACGTCATATAGATGACTAGAGGCAGGAAGTACTTCCAGGGCTGCTGAGTAGTATTTAAGTAGTATTAGTAAGTTCCGCAATGAGGTCTGGAATCCCAACTCAAAAACAATAAACGGGACCAGGAACTGGCACATACTTTCTCACAAACATATTTAAATTATTAAAAACAGATTCACCGTGACTTCAAAATTGTAGGTGGGGTAGGAGAGGTGATTTATTAAAGTAGGAGATTAACTAATAAATATTATTATTATTATTATTATCTAGAGAGAAAACTATTCTATCGATTTCGAACAAATTTACACCAAACACGTCAATTAGGGCTGTATAGAGTCACGAAAAAAGGTTTTGAAAATTTTAGAACATGTTTGAAAACAACCCCCTTTATGGCCAAAAAAAACCCCAAAAGTCTATTATTATTATTAGCTAAACGAGAATTTTTAGAAAGATGCTGTTTTTGCATATGGTAGGGTACATTAAAGGCTACAAATAAGCCAAATTTTATCAAAATTGTTAGAACCGTTTTTTATAAAAAAATAATAACTGATTTTTCGGGGGTTTTTGCCAAAAAGGGGGTCGTTTTTCAAAAATTGCCAAAATCATTTTTTATGCATCTATATAGGCCTACTCGACATGTCTGGTGCAAATTTGTTTGAAATCGATCGAATAGTTTTCGCTCTAGCTTTGAATACATTCAGACAGACATTTTGTAAAAACCAGGGGTTCAACATCGATTTTTTTTGCGATCACTATACTTTCTCTATACTATAGAATAGTGAGAAAGTAAAATTACTGCATTTCATAAACAATTCCTTGTAGTAACAGCACTTGTCAATAGATTTTATAAAAAAACGTGAGGTGTGTTTTACAGAAATATATAACATAAAAAAATAATACAAACATATGGTTATAATTTTCCTGAGAATTTTAACAATATAAAAGTTAACCTACACAATATTTCAAGCCTTAATAATACAATAAATGACTCTTTTTGCTGGACATCTAAATTTTGTGGCAGAAAGACTAATGAAGGGAGGATCGTAAGAATAACTCACGCAACTGTGTTGGAGGTTCCAACTGGACAAGCGAGGTTGACCACTGTGCCACTCTATATCGTCCCTTAAATGGAATAACCATTGGCGCATAATATATAAACTAAGAGGCTGGTTTATAAGAAATAAATTCATAAAGTCAGTCTATCATTTTGAAGTGAAAACTTCTATAGGCGCACCGCGTTCAAAAAATTAGCGGGTGGTGAACAGGATTTTACCTTCACGCATTTTCCGTCACGCTCTACTATAGGCCTATGTAGGTACATATGTGTATATATAGCAGAGTATATAGTTTACTTGGTAATGCCTCTGAAATAAATATTGTGCTTCCTCATTTCGTAAGTTGTTTTAAAATAGTTTACTTGGTAATA
>JAGFPH010001941.1:143324-155177 GCA_018207615.1 Philaenus spumarius
CAATACTTTGTGTATTGAAGATACTCCCAATATGCGGAATGGCGTGCGAACCACGCAATACTTTGTGTGTTGAAGATACTCCCAATAAGCGGAATAGCGTGCGAATCACGCAATGCTTTGTGTATTGAAGATACTCCCAATATGCGGAATGGCGTGCGAACCATTTTGCAGCTATTCAGTACCGTCGTGAACAGACCTTTTTTCCCAAATTGTTGAAATCCTAAAACATAGGCCTATAAATTTAATTTTGGAAATTTGATCAACTCACGTCAGCGGTCCAGCCGCGTGGTCGAATTATTTTACACTTTTCTAACGCGGACAAAGCCGGGACGACTACCAACTTATCTTTGTGTGGTGCTTTGGTCCTTTGTCTCACTAATAAGGCTTCTTCTAAATCACGGATGACTCAATGCAAGGAATATTATATTTAGAAGGCATATCCGGTAAGGAGGCGCCGTGCTCCGCATTGTAATATCCTCCCGGACCAGGTGATGCATGAGTATTCCTTGATTACGTACCCGGCAAACTATGTTCTCGAGATATTTGAATCTCCGTGCCCTTTTATAAGATTATTATTCAAGGAATGTAGACGGAATGTAAGTTTTCATTAGAGACTGACGTGGCCTACTTTATTAATATAGTTATTCCGTAGGAAAATGCATCCGTTAATTTGCTGAGTTGTAAGGGTCTGGATGTAATAAATTTAAATTATGTGATTACATTAGTTGAACTGTGATTTATTTTCTCTAACGATTTTGAGTACACTATCATCAAAAGTTGAAATTTACTTTTTTTTTACTTTAAATTAAATGCGAGGAGTGCCTATTATATACTGTTTTTTAAACGTTTGTAGCTCATTCTAAACTAAAAATAAGAAAAAAAGTTCGTATAAACATAGGCCCGAAAACGCATCGTTTTCCATATATCCGCCATTTTGTTTTATTACAAAACAATTCCTATCTAGAGAGCGGTTTGACTGATTGAGTTCAAACTTGGCACGAAGTTTAACCTAATAATGATCTAACTCAAAAAAAAAAATCGATTCTATCCAATCATGCGTTTAAAAATGGCGGCTGTTTGAAAATTTCAAACCTAAATTACTCAAAAACCGTACATTTTAACAAAACATTTTTTGCAGCACTTTTGATTCCATATCGGACTGTGTAACTGTCAAAAGTTAAATACAATGACAGCAGATGTATACACGATATTCTGGTGTTTTCCGTGTTGGTATAGGATGCCGGGTTGAACAAACCAATTATTACACATAACGTAACTATTATCCTTCGTCAGATTGTTTTGACCAGTTCGTTAGGGAATCATCCGATAGGGAATCAAAAGGTCTACGAAAAACGAGTCTTGACATTTTTAAGGGGTTTTGAGTCACTTAGGTTTGAAATTTTCAAACAACAGCCATTTTGAAACGCATTATTTGATAGAATCGGTTTTTTCTTCTTGAGATAGATCATTGTTAGGTTTAACTTCATGCTAAGTTTGAACTCAATTATTCAAACCGTTCTCTAGATATGAATTATTTTGTAAAAAAAATGGCGAATATTAGCCCAGTCGGTATAGGTTACAACTACCAGTAATTTGCAATACGGCTGAATTTTTTTTTATAAGTACATTAAAGTATGTAGATTAACATAAAAAAAAGTTTACCAGTCTATCGATTTCCCAAAGTCGAAAAAAAAATCGATTATCATTTTTTTTCTCGATTATCCTTAATATTTCGAGCTGGGATGAAGATAGAGGAAAATAAAAAAATACCACCGTGTAGGGGAGGTGTTTTTCAACAAAAAAGGTCATATGTATTTATTTCGTCCGAGCAATAGTTTGTCTGGAAAAAAATCGATAACGCAGGTATGTATTTTGCAGCAGGGGAAATCACTAAAAGGGGACTTCTTATTCATATATGAAGCGTTAGCTCATTCTAAATTGGCCGAATTTTAATATATCGAATTGAAACTTGACATAGGAGTTAAAATATATATTTTAAACATTTATGCTGAGTCTCAGCTTGTTATCTTGAAAATTACCCATTCTAGGAGTCGATTTCGATTATCGATTTTACTAGTACCGGCCTCACGAACTAATTTCAATCTAATCCAGTTTCGTCAATTTTTGGAATATCAACATCAAATTTGTTTTACAAGTTGAATACACCAGTATAAATATTCTTAGTAAGTATGAATGATTTTTTAATGTTATTTTTAAAAACGAGGCGCTTGAAAATAGTCTTCTGTTTTACCTATCTCGTTTTAACTATAACACCTTTGCATTCAACGACTCCATTTTCGACATTATTGAACATATCGATTTAAAAATTGGTACAGAAGTTAAAAACACAATTGTTTTTTGCTATACTTATTTTAAAAACTATATTTAAAAAATTGACTAATCTGCAGCCGATTAACTCAAGCGTTTTGATGAAAATTCTAAAAAGGTCTAAAATTATACTTTTTTAAGTTACTTGTGCTTTGAAAAGTAAATAATAAAAAAGGTTTATACTCCTTGATCTTGTTTGAATATATATATTTAACTTGTAAAAAAACTTTCAGGTTGATATTTTGAAAATTTTCTAAACTGGAGCTGTTTAAAATGAATTGGTGGGTCCGGTACTCCTAAAATCAAGAAACCCATCGATAAGTCAAGTGGCTCTAGATCGGGTAATTTTCAAGCTAACAAGCTGAGACTCAGCATAAATGTTTAAAATATATATTTTAACTCCTATGTCAAGTTTCAATTCGATATATTAAAATTGTTGAAAAATACCTCCCCTACACAGTGCCTACACGGTGGTATTTTTTATTTTCCTCTATCTTCATCCCAGCTCGAAATATTAAGGATAATCGGGAAAAAATGATAATCGATTTTTTTTTCGACTTTGGGAAATCGATAGACTGGTAAACTTTTTTTTATGTTAATCTACATACTTTAATGTACTTATAAAAAAAATTCAGCCGTATTGCAAATTACTGGTACTTTTGGTCTAAATTGACCTTTACCGACTGGCCTATATATGGAAAACGAAGTTTCGTGAACTTTGTCTCTTATTTTTAGCTATAGAATGAGCTACCGAGACATTGTCGTATAGTTTTAAATCGTCCTGTATATTGTTATGTGTATAAAGGTTTATTCTACAAATTTTAATAAAAAAAATACACGTTTCGATAGGATCGTTCTGTTCTCGTTATCAAGCAAAATTAGGAGACAAAAATACCAATTCAAGAATCAACTTTTATAAACGTAAGATAATTCATCTTAATATATAGTCCAACTGGTATATAAATAAGACCATGGTTACCTTCAGTAGCAAATTAACCGAAAATAGAAAATAAAAGTTCCTTCAGTTAAAGTTTTCTCTAAAAACCCAAAGCAGGGAGTAATTGAAAGGTTGTTAACTAAATTTTTTAAAGAAAAAGTACGAGATTTTACAGGACTATTCAAACAATAAATATTGTTATGTTCTTATACGGTAACTTTTCAGGGCTAAAACTGTACTGATGTTTTGCTAATTAAAGCCTTAATTTTGTATGAAAAGATTTAACTTATTCATAACAGTTAATCATTAGTTAAGTGAGTGTGTCGTTTTTAATTCCAGTTTATAATATATTCTACACAAATGTTTCACATTGAACAACTACTACACAAAAGTTAGACGACTCTCCTTCCCCCTCTTACACCGCTAACTTGATAACAGATCTCAGTTGTAGGTAATGGTATAAAGCTGCTGGTTAGTTTACATGTTTTGGTATAACACTATTAGCACTATTAAGCTCTACTGGCATAATATGATCTTCCCGTTCTAGACCTGCATTTTTCCTTCATTTTTTAATTAAAAATTTTAGTAGGCCTATAGACTTCCAGGGTTATAGTTGCTGTTTAGTTATTTATTCCTTATTTTTAAGAATTACTATTAGCCTTTACATAAATATTAAAACAATGTTGAAATACCTTTGTTAGAATCAAACGGATTATAGTGGTCATAGTTGCCTTTCATTGATTTTGTGCTACCTTTTTCATTAGATCAAATTTGGAAAAAGTTCTTAATTTTGAAATTGGTGGTAATTTACAAAGAACTCCTAAAAGAATTGTAAATAGAAATCGCAACTTTTAATATCGATACAGGTCACTAATAATTTAAAACGAAATATATTTTATAACGTATAGCTTTTATTCAGAAAAATAATGATGTTGATAGTTTCACTAGAGGTAGTAAAAACTATGATCAGTATTCATTTTGATCTTAAGTAGCAAACAAAATGGCTAATCCGATGGTGTAATCAATGTGACTGACGGTATTTAATACAAAATCGGATGTTTAAAAACATTTTTGGTTGGACGTATTTGTTTTGTTAAGTACCTATCTCAATTAGATAATGCGTTCCCCTAGCTGCCAACTAAACTACGAACGTACTATAGTCTAACTGCAAACAAAACTACGAACATACTATAGTAGATTTAGTCACCCGTTTTATCCCATACTTATCAAATATTTTGCTCGACCTGTAGCAGTATCGGATTACATGTATCCAGGCGTATATCCAGCAGACCGATTAATCCAATTTCCCACGACACCTCTCCCAATCTCAGCCTCCGCGCTATGGTAGGTTACTGTCCGGTTATTGATTATACACATGCTGTAAGGCTAACATGCTCATCTGACGTGTTGAGGGGACAGATTGCACAGCCTCCTATATCCAACCCTAATGTTTGATAATATATAAAGTTATGCATTCATTATGTTACGTTGATTTGTTTTGAGTGTAGATTGAGGAGTTTGTTGAATTTAGAGCTACCGTTTAATAGTTTGCAAAATTTTATATTATATTTCAGTATCGGAGCAAAATTAACTTATTATATCATATAATATTAAACAAAGCAAAGTTTGTGCGACTATTGTGCCCTAGTTTTCATAAAGGCGTTACACAATTTTGTTTCATATGGTTTTTGGGTGGAAAGAACCTGTTCGTTCTAATCACAAGCATATATATCCCTACGAAAACAATTTAGGGACAGTCAAAACTGAAAGATGATTGTTGTTACAATAATCAGCTGTTCATCTTAAAAACGTAACTGAAATGTATTTTATCAACAGCTGATGTCATATTTTGGAATTTCTGACTGTTTTTGTAGGTCTTAAGACGAAAAATAGAATAGTTTCGATAAATTGTAAGGTTCCGTACCTCCAAAGGAAACACCCTTATAGGTTCGATCATTTTTAAGGTTCAGTACCTTCAAAAGAAAAACGAAACCCGTATAGGATTGATAATTTTAAAAGCTCCGTACCTTCAAAAGAAAAACGGAATTCTATAGGTTCGATCATTTTTAGAGCCCCAAACCTTGAAAAGAAAAATGAAACGCTTATAAGCTTGATAATTTTTAAGGTTTTGTACCTTCAAATGTAAAACGGAATTCCTATGGATCATTTTTAGGGTCCCATACCTTCAAAAGAAAACGGAACCCTTATTGATTCGATAATTTTTAGGGTCCCATACCTTCAAAAGAAAAATGGAATCCTTTATAAGCTCGATCATTTTTAAGATTCAACAAAATTGAACACTTGTAGGTTCCATAGCTTTTTTTTTAGAGATTCGTACCTTAAAAGGACAAATTGAACCCTTATTTATAATAAGTTAAACTATTTTTTAGCCTTCCATACTTTTGCCAACAAATACAGCCTAACTTGCTTCAATTATTTTAAACATAATAATATATACACTTACCTTTGATATTATGACTTAGACTTGAAACCATTATTCAAAACCAATGGCTGTAAGCATTCGTTAACTTTACAAATACCTATAATATGACTTTAGCTTAGTATTTGATATGCAACAAAATATTTACTTCAAAACCCCGCTGTTCATTTTCCAACACTAGTATTTTTCATAGTAAATTCTCAATAGGATAAAGTAAGTTTAATTATATAATAAACTAAAGACAGAATTTGTGTTGCAGATGTAATCCCAGAAGATGCTAAGGTGTTTGAGGTAAGTGTTCTGCAGTATTCGGGTACTGAGGGAGTAAGGAAATCCCTTGTTGGTTATATACTGACTTTGCTCGTTGAGGGGTGAACTTGAAAACAATGTTATCACTGTAATTTTGCTCAGCATTGCCTTTAGACCTAATTTATTTAATCTACCTGATCGTCGTTAATCCTTTGACTACTAGCGTAGGTGGTATGAGTCATGGAACAATAGCTGGGGTCTACACGACCCGATTGAAATTTGTACTTTTATGGTTGTGGTAGTGTATTTTGTTGAATTTTAAGGCTCCGGACCTGCAAAAGAAAACGGAACCCTCAGATGTTTAATAGTTTTTACTTTTCCGTACCTTAAAATAAAAACTGAACTCTTACAGTTTCCATCATTTTTAAGGTTCCGAACCTTCAAAGGAAATACAGAACCCTTATATATGTTTGATAGTTTTTACGATCCCGTACCTTAAAAAATTTAATCCTTATAAACGTTCAATAATTTGAAAGGTTCCGCATTTTAAAAATAAAAGATGAACCCTTATAAGCTTGATCCTTTTTTAGGTTCCGCACCTTCAATCTAAAAACCGAACCCTTATTGGTTCAATCGTTATTAATGTTCCAAACCTTCAAATGAAAAACGGAACCCTTAAATGATTGATAGTTTTTACGATCCCTTACCTTAAAAGAAAAAAATGAGCTCTTATATATGTTCAATAGTTATTTTTAAGGTTCTGCATCATACAAATAAAAGAGAAACCCTTATAGGCTCGATAATTTTAAGGTTCCGCACCTTCAATCAAAAAACTAAACCCTTATTGGTTCGATAATTTTTAAGGTTCCGAACCTTCAAATGAAAAATGTAACCTTTAAAGGTGTAATTGCTTCAAGTCATAGTCCGGGTGTCATAATCGATTATGATTGAATAAAGGTATTGCAGTAAATTTTAATATATTTATAAAGCAAGCTAATCTTATAATTCAATAATCAAAACTTAACGGGAAAAAATTACTATGAATTTGTGAGGCTAAAATTTTACACCCGCGAAAAAATGTATAATGCTGTTGTGTAGGGTACAATTTGAAATTTCTTTATTTAAAGATAACAAAACTATTTCTATTATTATTATTATTTTGTAATATGGAATGTTTAAGATGTTTCCGAAAAAATCTATTCCTCTCTAATTCCGAAAATACTATAGCATAAATGCTGGACAAAATCAATGTGTGTTAAAGCTACTTATTACTTTAGAGGAAAACTTTAGGACTCCAAAACATTGTGTAAAAGTAACAAAAACATGTTTTCTATTCTTGTGGTTTGTAGTAAATCTATGTTTGGGAGACCTTATACTCATTTCACTGGTTCCCCAAGGCCAATCTTTAATGTATTCAAGCCATGCCGATTATTGTTATAGGTAGGTTCGGTATATTTATATTGAGTAGGCCTATACAGTATAATGTTTTTATTAATATCATGTTGGCATATATTTTTAACATTCAAATTTATTGTTGTGTTGCCTACACCACACAAATATTTGTTATAGGTTTTGTCTATTTTTGCTAAAGTAGTTCTAAAATTGTTAGAGCTATGCAATTAATATATAATTGCATTCTACATACATATAATATTTTGAAGCACCTACATACTTCAGTCAACACACGTGCAAACCAGTGGTTAAAATGTAACAGTTTAATTAGACTCGGTGCAATCTCCCGTACAGATATCACACAAACGGCTAATTAGTTGGAACAACAGAAAGGAATTCCAAAGCCGCACTCCGCTGTGGAGGTGCTTATTATGCATTGCTAAAACAGGTGCGTTGACTGGAAATGTCCTCTAAGTGGGCTCGTGGAGTCGTTTTCGTCTTTACGTATAGAGAAAATTGTTTCTTTGTTTTCATTTCGTGTATAGAAATATTCATAACCAATTACATATTTTTGCATTTTAGTCAAACAGTTTTAGCCCAGTACACAGTATTGGCTCCGTGTAAGATTTAAAGTATAGATAAAATTCCTACTGGAGATGCAAGTGCTATTGAAATGTCGTTACACTTCTTTTCTACAAGAGGAAAAGTTTTGTGTCTATGTTTGCTTATTATCAGCGAATTTCCTGGGAAAGACGAGCTATTGCAGTGACTCTTATGGCGAGACCTAAGGTCCGGGAGTGGTCAATGAGCACTGATCATGGACCCAGAACTCATTTTGGGGTGCCATTAAAAATTGTATATATATTTATGTGTTTGCACTCTACGCATTTTATGATCGGTTTGGTCCAAACTTGGTACAAAGTTTGCCAACTCGTATTCCCGCTGTGATAAAGCTTGTAAAGTGAGCTGTTCGAGTTGGCAACAGTGCGCTATTCCTGCTCTCCTAATGGCTGTTGCCAAAAGGACTTGATTCGTGACGCTTGATATAGGTACAACGGTTTGTATCTCAAAATATTTAAATAAATACAAAAATTTGGATTGATTAACTTTTTATCTGACGAGATTTAGTGTTTTAGGTGTAAAAGTTTTGAAATTATTTACTACCGTTTCAACATGGCGGCCAAACGCATACGATGAAAGGTTTTACGCGCTTCTGTTATGAGTGTTGTTTCTTTTCATACCAATTATTGAAGGCTAAAACAGTTTTCAAATTGTTTGCTCTATGACTATATTTTCAAAATTCTTAAACATTACTTACATATTTTGATTATTTTTTTTAATAATAACTCTCAATTTTCAATAGCAAGGTAGATTAAAGAGCTCGACAAAATAACTTTTGTTGTATCTGAAGTTTTTTCAGCCTTCGATTGTTTACTGATAATAGCCCAAAACGCTTCTACATGGTGATAGAATAAGATATTAATTATAAAAGCAGGGCGCTAACATGGGATGTCTCCAACTATATACGTACTAAAAAAGTTTGAAGATTATAGGCAAGTCCATAAATGTAGGTTAAAAGTATATGAAAATAAATCGACCAGGCAGCTGGACCGCTGACGTGAGTTGAGCAAATTTCCAAAATTAAGTTTATATGCCTATGTTTTAGGGTTTCAACCAACAATTTGGGAAATAGGTCTACTCACGAAGGCGTTGAACAGCTGTCTGTGTGTACGCAATATATTAGTAGAATTTGTTTCCTCCTAGTGGCCTCTTGAGTTTGCATCACTTGGCTTTGAACTGGGTACTTTTATGGTATTTTACGTTTTTGTCGATTTTGGGGAAACCAAGCAAGCTATAAGGTCGCGTAAAAAAACAAAATGCGCAGAATAACATCCTACATTTATATTGTTAGAAAAAACTCTAAAAAACTTTTATTCTCGTAGTAAAAATCTCAAAAAATAGTTACTTCCGGTCAAAAAACGTACTTCCGGTTGTTGGATTTTTTTTGCTAACGAACTCGTCCGAGCCACATAGACAACCAACACGTGTACCAAATTTGGACCAAATCGGACTTAAAATGCGGCCGCTAGAGTGCGAACACATATATACATATATATATATATATATATATATGTGAATTTTTTTGACACCCCAAAACGTGTTCTGGGGAGCATGATCGGTGCTCATTTGCTACTCCCGACCTTGGGTCTCACCATAAGGGCCACTGCAATAGCTCATTTTTCCTATAGAAATTCGCTAATAAGGAAGAGGCATTAAATCGATCTTACTTTATAAACCACGTCTTATTTGACGGAGGCAGACCGTATCCTGAAAATCGAAACCCTCCCAGCGAGCAAGGGCTGTGCGTCGTATTAACCGCATTAATCGGCCTGACATTGATGGACGATATGCCTGGTCACGTGACACGAGGACGGATACTTCCGTTGTATACAGGATGTGTCGGAAGTCATGTCAACGTACCCAACGCGTGTTTTGCACAATGAAAATTGACATGCCATATGACGCAATTCTATTATTGGCTTTACCAGACTGTTCAAATGTGCGATAGCGTTTTAATTAGCGCAGCACGGCGGATGTTAATCGTACTACGTGTTCACTGAACGAATCCAATTGGTATGGTTGTTAATAAATTGTGGTGGAGTTTTTTTATACGAAATAACGTTTAGCTTTGATTTATATAAAGAAATTAGTTTTTCGTCTGTAAAACACAATTTATAATAAGTGCCCTCACTTGCCCTTTGTGTGTCTGCTACCTTTGTTTATCCACTCTCTCGTAACTAATGTCAAACGACAAGAATCTTGCTACAAGTCTTGTACGAAAAACATAATAGAATATGTAGAATTTTTAGTATTTGCTTTTAAACTCTACAAGTGAAGATTACTTAGCAGTGCTAGTTGTGAATAATAAATTAATTTACTTTTAGTTTGGCTTCCATTGCCTTTCCAAACTAAATTAACTTATATCATTGTATTTGGATAACCTAATAGAACTCCGATCCAATGCAATATTTCGTTCCACTGGAAATTCGACGATAGTGGCGGTATCTATTGGGGAAACGACGGAAGCTGTGTGAAACACCAATGCTACCAATGATTTCTCCCTAGCGCTACCTCGCGGCGCGATCATGCACTATTTTCCCGACAACCTTTTTTTCGGTACACAGCCCCCGTATGCATGCATGATCTATTTTATTATTCATGATCTATGATTATATTCATTTAATCTTGTGACTACTGGTTTTTATTTAATTCGGTTTAAATAAGTGTTTTCTAATTTTTTTAATGCAATACTTTTGGCAAAGCCATGAGTTAGGAGACAAGTAAGAAATTATTGACATCCTTATTTTAAAGATGATGGCCGAACGACAACATCCTTATCTCGAAAACGTTTGTAGACGTTAAACCTTAAGGATCTTCTTCACCCTGGGGAAAACATTTGGTCCGACTGCAGTCATGGAGGAGCGGACAGAAGCGGTGGGATGGACAATGCTGGTCTAAAAACATAAGTCTCAGCGTTTGCTAATCGCCCACTTACCATTGCCCTACTCTGAACAACATCTAATACGAAAGTGCACGAGTTGGCTAGTAGCGATACAGCCGGCTTGAATCGCAAGCCGTGAAATCGTTGAAATATGCATTCGTAATCTATTGTTCTATTTATTCTCCGGTTCTATTTATAAATTAATAGTCAGGGAAGTAACTTTAAGTTACTAAGCATGCTTTGTATTGTTTACGCGAGACCTTAAAATATGGAAAATATTGTTTGATAACCCCAAAAAATTTGAAATGGTTACTTGAATAAACCTTTTATTTAAAGGAATTGCCGTAAATTTCTTTTAACTATGAGGTATAAGACAAAAGCAAATAGTCTAAAACATTAATTTAAGAGCTTTTACAATTTTGTAAGTTGAAAAACAGCGTCCGAAACACTTTAGTACGAAGTGTATGTTTTCGCTGTTTTACGCAAGGTGAAGTGACCTCGAAATCTATTTATTATTAAAATGAATGTTTGTTTCTTTGTCCTATATAAACTGAAAAAAACTATTCGGACCATTTCACAAAACAATTCACAGTTTAATGCAAGGAGTGTTTAGACATTACAGTTAACTACAGTCCATGGTTGAAGTGGGGTTCCTACCCGTATACAATAAATATAAATTTCACTAACTTCCTACAAGCTATAAAGCTATTAATAACTGTGTAATATTATTCTTAAGAGATATAAAAACCAATTTCAATTCGATTATTTAAGTCAAAATAATGAAATTTTATAACTACCCTTAAAATTAAATAATTCAAATGTGATAATTCCATATCTATAGCCAAAACCCACTGACTCACTGACACACTCATCACGATTTCTCAAAAACTACCGAACGGATTGGAATGAAATTTGGTATGTAGCTTCCTCTAGAGCCATAGGTGCTCACTAAGAAAGGGTTTGAAAAAATTCGAAATTTTAGGGGGGTTTGGGGGGGATCAAAGT
>JAGFPH010001941.1:157760-177974 GCA_018207615.1 Philaenus spumarius
AGCACCCTCTGACATCTCCCTCACCCCCTCTCAGTTACGGGATCGTGATGAACTCCACCTGACATCTCCCTCAACCCAACCCCTCGGTTACGGGATCGTGATGAGCTCCTCAAGACATCTCCATCAACCTCCCCACCTCAGGTACGGGATCGTGGTGAGCTCTCTCTGATAAATCCCTCATTCCCCCTCAAGAACAGGATCGTGGTGCGCTCTCTCTGAGACCTCCATATACAATTTCAGGTGAGGAAGTGTGGTGAGCTCCCTCTGGGGCATCCCCCCAACCACTCCCAGTAGGACCGAGCCGAAACGTATCTAGAGTACTGCCTGGAGCACTCCATAAGACTCTTATTGTAAGAGAATATAGAATGTAGGTAGAATAAAATATTTTAACGATGGAGTACTTATTATTTGGTCCAACTTATAACTGTCAATGTGGTTATAATGATTAGTTATACCAAAGAATGTTTACTATCAAGTCTCATCTGACTTGCTGATGATAAGTGATACCAGCTGTTGACTAAACAACGTACATGTATTTTACAAATTTAACAGTGATAAAGTACGTTAATTTGATATGCCCGTTATGCGTACCTAATCTGATAATAAGGTTAACTCTCAACTAACAGATAATACCCTTAATTAATTAACGTCATATTTCCATTTAGTAAAATTACATACATTTCATATGTGCATACATTGCATTTGAAGCACAGCTCGTGATTTGCAAACCGCTAATTACGATCCATTACAATGTGCGTTAGAGGAAATTAACTCCGCACAAGCGAATCACAAAAGACATAACAGTGGGGAGCCTCGTCCAGATGGGCGCAGAACTATTCTTCCGGAACATTGCTCTCCTCTGCGTTAGACTCTTGGCCGGATGCAGAAGGAATGACGGAACGCCGTGTCGTTAACAAACTCGTAATATCACTGTTTTATGGGCAAAACGACGCACGGAAAACACCTGACGTGGATTTTAATCTCTGAATGCGAACGCGGTGTTTTTATTGCATCGTGTCGGGACGATATTTCAAGGCAATGTCTACTTTAAGCGGACAAGAGTGTATATTTTGTAGATATTACTGTATACATTGTATGTGCTTTGAAAACATGGTAATGTGCAATTTCTAACTCTACTGTAACTTTTTATATGAGATTTTATTTGAATTATGTAATGTTGTGTTAATATCTTTACGCAAAGCAAAACAGTATGATGAATTACCATGGTATGAGTTTCACACTATACTATAATGTTTTCGCGCAAAAGTAAGATTTATTTTCCTCAAATTATTTACATGGTATTGGTAGGGAAATATACAGGGTGATTCAATACTATGCGGCAATTTCTTGTAAGCTAAAAACAAGAAAAAAAGTTCATAAAAACATAGGCCCGAAAAAGCTTTGTTTTCCAGATATCCGCCTTTTTGTTTTTTGTACAAAATAATTCATATCTAGATAAATCTTTGACTGATTGAGTTCAAACTTAGCATGAAGTTTAACATAACAACGATCTATCTCAAGAAAATAATCGATTCTATCCAATCATGCGTTTCAAAATGGCGGCTGTTTGAAAATTTCAAACCTAAATTACCCAAAAACCGTACATTTTAACAAAAAATATCATGGTACTTTTTTTGTAAAACTTTTGATTCCCTATCGGACGATGTAACTTTCAACAAAATCGGAAGAAGGATGATAGCTAAGTTCAAGATAGTAATAGCATATGTACATACAATATTGTTGTGTTTACTGTGTTGGTATAGGATGCCGGGTTGAACAAACCAATTATTACTAATAACCTATTATCCTTCATCCGATGGTTTTGACTATGAGACCATCCGATAGGAAATCAAAAGGGTTACAAAATAAGGTTTTTGAGTAATTTAGGTTTGAAATATTCAAACAGCCGCCATGTTGAAACTCATGATTGGATTTAATAGCTTATTACTTTCTCACTATACTATAGTATAGAGAAAGTATAGTGATCGCAATAAAAATCGATGTTGAGATTTTTGTGGAAATATCCATTTTGGGACCCCCTGAGTCCAAAAAAGTGGTTTTTACAAAATGTCTGTCTGTATGTCTGTATGTCTGTATGTATACAAAGCTAGAGAAAAAACTATTCGATCGATTTCAACCAAATTTGCACCAGACATGTCCAGTAGGCCAGTATAGATGCCCGAAAAAGGGTTTTGACAAATTTTGAAAAACAACCCCCTTTTTGGCCAAAAACCCCAAAAAAATCAGTTATTATTTTTTTATAAAAAAAACGGCTCTAACGATTTTGATAAAATTGGCTTATTTGTAGCCTTTAATGTGCCCTACCATATGCAAAAACCCCCATCTTTCTAAAAATTCTCGTTTAGCTAATAATAATAATAATAACTGATTTTTGGGGGTTTTTTGGCCATAAAGGGACTTGTTTTTCATAATTCTTCAAAACCTTTTTACGTCTATCTATAAAGACTTAATTGACGTGTTTGGTGCAAATTTGTTCGAAATCGATCGAATAGTTTTCTCTAGATAATAATAATAATTTGTATTAGTTAATCTCCAACTTTAATAAAAGTATACAAAGCTAGAGAGAAAACTATTCGATCGATTTCAACGAAATATGCACCAGACATGTCAAATAGGCCTGTATAGATGCACGAAAAAGGGTTTTGAAAAATTTTGAGAAACAACCCCCTTTTTAATCAAAAAATCTCGAAAAACAGTTATTATTTTTTTATAAAAAAACTTCTCTAACGATTTTGATAAAATTTGGCTTATTTGTAGCCTTTAATGTGCCCTACCATATGCAAAAAAACGCATCTTTCTAAAAATTCTCGTTTAGCTAATAATAATAATAATAACAATTGATTTTTCGGGGTTTTTTTGCCATAAAGGGGGTTGTTTTTTAAAAAAATTTCAAAACCTTTGTTCGTGCATCTATACAGGCCCAATTGAAGGGTGTGGTGCAAATTTGTTCGAAATCGATCGAATAGTTTTCTCTCTAAATAATAATAATAATAATATTTATTAGTTAATCTTCTACTTTAATAAAAAATCACCTCTCCTGCCCCACCCTACAAGTCACAGTGAATCTGTTTGATAATCTAAATGTGTTTGTGAGAAAGTATGTGCCAGTTCCTGGTACCGTTTATTTTTCTTGAAATATAGCATTGTTAGGTTAAATTTCATACCAAGTTTGAATCAGTCAAACATTTCTCTAGATATGAAATATTTTGTACAAAAAACAAAATGGTGGATATCTTTGAAACGAAGCGTTTTCGAGCCTATGTTTATGAGAACTTTTTTTAAATTTTTTTAGCTATATAATGAGCTTCTGAGACATGGCCGCATACTTCTCAATCACCCTGTATAAACCACCTCTTCCAGTATTTGATAGTTAGTGTGAAATAAGAACTAAACTAAATATACAAAATAATAAAAGCTTAAATGAATACAGAGTAGTTAGTCTATCGGTAATACTTGATTATAAAATAGTGCACTACCCCTGCGGTTGTATCTCTTAGTAGGCCTCTTCATACATGATTAAGTCAAGACACTAAATCCAATTACACACATACACTCAAACTTCTATAAACTACCATACGTATGCATGAACGCACGCACCCCAACTTAACACGTTCACTGCCACGCAAATTTCGTATTTCCTATGCTAGGAGCTGACGTTTTATTTTTTATATTTTATAGTCTAAATGAGTAGAAATTTCTTTATTTTTTTTATTTTTTAACCTTTTTAAGTAATAATCACTAATATTTTAAAGCGGACGCACATGTGCGACCATAGAAAAAAATAGGCTCAAAATTGGCGTGCGAAGCACGCAATGCTCTGTGTATTGAACATTCTTCCAATACGTGGGTTGGCGTGAAAAGCACGCAATGCACTGTGTATTGAAAGTACTCCCAAACGTGCGAAGCAATGCACTGTGCGTCCGCCGCTTCACAGTGTTAAGTGTCAAGCTCACATGTGCGTCCTTAGCAGTGAACGTGTCAATTGTGTCAATGACTACATCTCAATAAGACGAACAGTTTAAATGGGTAGGATTCAGACCAGGAAAGTAGTTAAAAAAGTGAGTATGCGCCATCAGTCGCTAGGAGCTCTCAGGGTGCGTTTTGCCGGCCGAGTGTGGGACAAGGATGGAAAGAGGAAGAGAGACAGAGAGGTCCGACTGTCATGTGACCGTGACCGTCGAATCCTAGCGGCCGATGGCGCAAACACACTTTTATACCCGTTTCCCTGGTCTGAATTTTTAACATGGGCATTTTTCGTCTTATGGATATGTAGTCATTGGTTGTGAGTTACCAAAAGTAATGATAGCAGAGTGTGTAGCGTAATATTTTGGAAACTTTGTGATAAGTACTGACTGTTGTCGGGACAGTTAATCGTAAATAGAGGAAACCTATTCACAAAATCCCAAAACCACACCACCCCGATCTAAAAGAAAACATACGTCTTGTCCTACTTCAAATTAAATTTTCACAAAAGTTTAAATCCGTTTGAGTTTTTTTTTCAAAATTTTAACTGATCTTGTTTTAGCAACATTCCCTATAATATTTTACAAACTACGAATCACAAAATTCTGAAATTTGTATTGTAGTCCACCCGTAAAAGAAGCTCCGACGAATGATACTCCTCTTGATTAAATTACCTCTGGTAATAAAAAAAAAAGAAAAGTAATCCAATTAGGTTTAATTTCAGATTGAAGTCATGTTTCCTCTGGAAAATTATTATTCAGTTTGTGACTATTTGGAAGACTGGTGTCCCTGAGTTAAAAATTGTATTTCATTCTATCTGCTTGTTTTACTTATTTAATATATTTGTAATGTTTAATATTGTTAATTAATTCTGTCTGTTGGGGAAATTTATTGTTTTGTTTTACTGTGTAAAGTACCAGCCCTGAAAATATATTTTTGTTGTTTATATGCCTTTTATTTCCTGTATTACTGATGTTACTGTTGACTGAATGAGTCAACGCTCTGAGTTAGTTTTAAGAACACATTTTAAATATTAAGGGTCTGCTGAAGTATCGGTCATCTCGGGTGTACATTGAACTTCTTTTTAATGGGTTGCAGTAACCTAGACGGTTTGCGGGGAAAGGAAGGAATGCGATTTAATTGGGGGTCATAAAACCTGTAATGAACTTAATGTAAAGAATTGCTTCTTTTGTAAAAGTTCATCAAAAGTATGTTAAAGTAAAATGTATACAAATATTTGTCTAAAATCGACTTCACTTTCTGCTGTAAGATGAAAACGACTATTGTAATAGCCTTTCTCTGCCACCATTGTAGAATTACTCTTTCCCGTAACGTACAAAGGTATTGCGATCAAATTCTACTGTTATAAAACATGCTGAACGGGGTGTATTCTAATTAGAGAACAGCAAGTATTTTCTTTGCATTTTGGTGGCCAAAGTTTGGCGCCCCCAAAAAATTATATTTTCTATCATTTCATTTGTATTTATTGATCTAGAAACAAAATACATTTGTATGATCTGCAGTCATCTGTAGCGTTTTTAGAAACGTAAATCTAAAACTAGTAACTTTTGAATTCGCGCGCCAAGGCCAATTCATGTTGGCAACATTGTACGTTCATTAGATCAAGCCTGCCACACAACAGCTGTTCGGTGCCTGCCTGGCTCGTTAGCCGGTCGACCTTGTTTATTCATTCTTCTGCCGTAGCCTTGACCATGTCAGGTGAAAGTGACAACACGATCAACTCTTAGTCTAAACCGAACTTATTTAAATGTAAAACCGACATGGTAAAATTAACCATCTGTAAGCAAGTTTTTTTAATATGCGTTCGTGAGTTGTTTAAAGTAATTCTTGTGAAGTGTTTTTATGGTGTTTCAAGGCAAATTTGTCTGACCTTGTCTAATGCCTATTTCGTTACAAAACATGTCTACGGGCTAAAATATCCATCTATCTTCTACCAGGTAAAGTTCAAACCTAAATTACACCCTGAGTTGGCTATAATAATATGTATTGTGTGAATTTAACTGTAACATTTATCTACACTTGCAGAGTATATTTTATGTCATAACTTAACTTCTTTTTTCCATAGCCTATATTTTATCTGTTTTACATTACGTAGCCAAAAGCCTTAAACTGTTTGCATTATAAGATTTAGAAGCCTTTTTAAGCCTTATAAAGGTGTAATAGTGTGTATTCAAAGCTCTGATTTAAATATTTCTTTGTAAGCCTATAATTTAGAATACAGTTTCTTACACGAGGTTAAATTACAGTTTCATACAGGAAAATACAATACAGTTCTATACACGAGGTTAAATTACAGTTTCATACATGATATAGTTATGCAACTTTATACATGAGTTTAGCCATGTACTAAAACATGTGTTTTTTTTTATAGTGAACATCACTGGTTTAAGTATCACATGGGTTTAACATCCTACAAGTTTTGTCTTCCATCTTCGGAACAATAACAAACAGCTATTATGAAAACATTTCTGAGTGTTGCTAGAATTTTGAACTGTCTGTTACTTTAAAAATGATATCAAATTAATAAAGGCTTACATAGTTGACAAAGGCTACAATAATATTTTTTTGTAATAATAATTGGGAGGAGCAAGCTATAGCACATTTCGGACCTTAGCCCTAAGGGCTGTACATTAGAAAAATTTATATACCTTTTTTTTATAGAGAGACGTCTCATATTTCTTTTTTTTATTAATTAGTTTTTACCTAGTATTAAGTTTGGCCATAGATATAAAATTACTATCAAATCCATGGTGAATGTATTCAATTTTGTAAATTTGTAAACACTACTAGTTCGTAATTTTGTATTTTTTTATTGTAAACAGGGAGGGTTTTTCAAATTTTATTTTGGGGAGGGTTTTTCTTTTTGAACATAATTAATTAATATATATATATTGTAAATATTTTCTTTAAAAATCAATTGTACTTAAGGGCATGTCAATTTAAGATTTTTTTATTATTTAAGGGCGTATAATCTTTTTTGTATTTTAATTTAAAATAATATTTTAATAAACAAATTGTTTATTAAGTGAATTGTATTTGTTTGGCATTTCCTGTGAATAGCTAATTCAGGTGTTTCTTGAAAAACTTTTCAAAATAAGGTAAGGCTACAGATTATTATCCTTAGAAGGATTTATCATCTTTGTTTTTCCTTATGTATGTACCACCCCATTTTTGACTCAGTACGCTTTCCATTTTGTTTGTTCCCTTTGAGGATGGTACACATTTTTCCTTCTTACACTGACTAACCCATATTTCCTTTGTAAGGGTCTGATCCAGTAAAAAAGACCGGCTACTCCAGCACTTCACTCTATGCATCTAAACAGTGCAATTTCTTGCAGCTAAGCGCTTTGACATTGTCTCATTTCAAACCATTTTATAAATCTATGTTTTGTAATTGAGTGCTGAATAAAAAAACTGAATATTCTTTATAAAATTACTGATCCGGCTTGCGATTCACTTTTAATTATACATTTTATTATTGTGTAAAAAAATGTTCAAACTTGGTTCTTAAAAAATATCAACCACGTGACAAATGAACTGGATTTAAAAAAAATGTAAAACGCAAAACGGATTTTGACTGTAGTTAAAATGAGATATTGCAAACAATTGTATGATAAAAAATAAACGAAATAAATGGTTTTAAATTTAACATTACTCTTACGGGATAAAAATCCAAGATGGCCGCCACTACAGCAGACCCTTAATGCTAAAATCTAAATTTTATTTTTTGTTTTATATTTACCGTCGATGGCGTATCGATACAATACCAAGAATCAGTTCAATGCCATTACAGAGGAGTTATGAATTAAGCTACCAATTGAAGTTCATTAGCTGACTTTATGAATCAATTCAGGTACCACTGCTTGTTAGTTATCATTCTATAACCAGGCCACATAGTGCTATTATGCAATGTTAATTAGCATCTGCATTATCGTATCCCTAGAGCCATTTTTTGTTCGTTTTGTTTTGTTTTAAGGGAAATACAAATTATAGCCACCATGATCAATTCAGGTGAGATTTTAAATTTGCTGCCACGATTTTTAAATTAGGTCTTTGTTTTAGTCCTTTGCATTTTCATTTGCAAATGAAATGATTTCGTTCCGTGTCTGGCTGACTATAAAAAATGCTTATATAAGGACCAATCAATAGTTCAAAGATAAAATTCAAAATCTGATAAAAATTAAATTCAGTTTGAACCGATTTTAATACTTTCATACTTGTAAATAATTTTTATTTTTCAATTGTTAGTGCACTACCAATCACAACTTCTAAACTAAATTGATAGCAATAATAATGTACAAAATAATCTGCAAATAGATACAAATAATGTACAGCCTTCTTTGATGTACATTCGAGTCAATTTTGATAATTTCAACATGACATTTTAATAAAAAAATTTCTAAAGTGAAATACTATTTTTTTTTTTTATATACAGGGTGGAAAAAAGTTAGTGTTCAACTTTTTATGTGGATAAAGTAGACACTAAAAAATCCAAATTTTTCCTTTATTTTTGATCGGAAAATTATACACGATATGTCATTTTAAAGCTATAGTCAATATGCATGCAAATGCTTTTTAAAAATTAAAGAAAATATTTTGTTTAATATTTATTAACAATTTAAAACATTGATTTTTAATATTTTTTTATGTTGTCACTATTAATTATAGCGAAAATCTACCAAGCCATTCGCCTGAAGAATTTCGTCCCCAAGATTTTGGTATTTTTTAAAACCCTATTTGAACTATTGCGGGTTTTAAATGAATTTAGGCTGAGCAATGTCCGTGTAACCTACCACCGCTATAGGGTGATTTTAAATATTTTTTACGTTGTAACTATTAGTTATAGCGAAAAATTAGCAAGCCCTTCGGATGAAGAATTTTGTCCCCAAGAGTTTGGTATTTTTTAAAAAACGCTTTTTGAATAATTGCGGGTTTTAAATGGATTTAGGATGAGCAATGTCCGCATAACCTACCACCGCTATAGGGAGTCGCAGGTTGCTTTCTATTTTACTACAGCCGACCGTTAATTATTTGTTTGAAATGACGGTTGAAAGTTAAAAAAAGTAATTTTTATGAAATTATTAATTTTTTTAAACTCTCATAAAACTGAAACGATTTTATTTGAGAACATGGCAAATATTGTTAAACACTTTGCCATTTAAGTAGCTTTAAAAAAAATGTGCTACACTTTGGGGTTTAGTTGAAATAATTACGGTTAACAGAAGAATAGTAAGAATTTTAATACTTTTCACCGTCATTTCAAACAAACAATGAAGTCAAAATTATTAATAATGTAGTTATGTTTATTGAAAATTTAATGGGGAATCGGACTATGTAATTACAATATCAATGTGAGTTCTTATATGATGAGAAAATTCGTTTTTTTTTATAAAAGTACCAAATTTCGAAAAATATGAAAATTCACCTCTGTTGTCCATAATTTTTGGAATAGAAATAAAAATAGAAATACACAGTTTTACTACATTTAGTCTCTACTTTACCCACATAAAACGTTTAACACTAACTTTGTACCACCCTGTATATATATAGCTGACCCGTACGGCGTTGCCCGTGGTGGTTGGTATTTTCAGTCTTTTTAACATAATTGTATCCTTGTTAAGTGTTTGTTGAATACCCGTGTGTATCCTACTGTGGTCATGAAAAAAAAGACTACTCTATTTAGGAAAGCACTGAAAATTGTATTCCTGTAAACTACTATTTAACATGAAAAAGCTTTAAATATATCGTTTTAATTTTAAGTTTTTACTAAGTTAAAACCCCTAAAATTTCAAAATTTTTCATACCCTTTCTTAGTGAGCACCTATCCTAGAGGAAGCTACATACCAAATTTGATTCCAATCTGTTCGGTAATTTTGGAGAAATCGTGACTTAATAATTTTTACCCCCCAAACCCCCTAAAATTTCCAATTTTTTAAAACCCTTTTTTATTGAACACTTATGGCCCTAGAGGAAGCTACATACCAAATTTCATTTCAATCCGTTCGGTTGTTTTTGAGAAATCGTGATGAGTGAGTGAGTAAGTGAGTGGTATTTCGCTTTTATATATATAGATACAATCGCTTGTTGACCTACACGATGAGTTAAAAAGTTTTTTTAGTGTCCAGATTTCATAAAATTCACTTCCAAATTCTAAATTAGTTTAATGCTTTCGCATTGTTATGTTAAAGTAGTATCAGTACAACGTATGTAGTACAAAATCAGTTTGTTCTTGGCAAAAATATTTTTTATTGAAATTCTGAAACGGATCGACGCTCGGTCCCCCGGTACTGTTTACTAATCAATGTTTATCTCTGAGATACAAAACTCATAAACTGTACAACAATACTGTTTAATTTCTAGCTGTAATTTTGTTACGAGTTTGGATACGACATTAGTTTATCAAGAATAACGTTCGCCCGCTTTATTCGTCGACAAGTTGATTCCTTGGAGACTGTAACGCTGGGTAAAGCTGATTAGGTCCTTTGTAAAGGGGGAGGGGGTGAAGCTGCGAGCTTAGCGACCAGGGTCATCATTAGTCGCATTGTAGTTCAATAGTTTGAGGAAGTAATTTTGTTGTTAAGGTTATTTAGTAAGTATGTTTTTTTCATTGACCAGATGCAATTATATTTTCGCTCGTCCGTAGACTGTAACAACTTCACAGGTTTTGAGATATTCTTAAAAACTAATCCTTCCTTCTATTTTCGAAATTACTAGGCCTAGTTTCTTGAGAAAAACGCTCGGCGTAATAGAGGGAATCATATACTTTACGTAACGGTTTCAAAATGGCGACTAAATAATTTTAAATCTAAGTTGCAGAGAGTGTATGTCTTTCACACAAATTGTTTACCGTTCCTTTTGAATTTTAGCATTTTAAGATTATTCATAGTCTAAAACGGTTTGACAAATTTGATACCAATATACAGGGTGGTTCACGAAGATATGCTGAAACTTCGGGAGCTCATCCTACATGTAAAAGATGTCCGAAAACAAGATAACCACCATTTTGTTTTGTTTTACAATACATTTCATACCTAGAGAAATGTTTGACTGATTGAAATCAATTTTGGCATAGTGATTTTGGGTTTTACTAGCTATTTTAAGATTTTTTTGTTCTTCATGTTTTTGTATGCGACTAACCATTTACAAGTTAGAGGGGTATAGAGTTTTAAAAACATCCTAACTGAGCGCAAGATATTCGACTTAAAATCGTCAAGAAAAACGTCTTAAAATTGCTTGTAAAACCCAAAATCATCATAAAATACAGACAGGCTGTTCCATAAGAAATTCGAAAGTTGCACGCCATAATGGAAAATGGTGGCAAATTTTTGAAATTTAAATTTATATTTTTAAAAGTAGGGGAAGCTCCCATTTTAAAGTTTGCTGTACATGTTGTACTTTTGGAGATCCAAATGGTGGCCCAGTTAAAATTTTACATATTGGAAAATAAGAGCGTTCCCATTGGTTCAAAACGAAATATCTTTCGCTGAGATAGGGTGTTTGTAAAACTTTATACCCCTCTAACTTTTAAATAGTTAGTCGTATATAAAAATAAAAAACCAGGGATAAAAAAGTCTTAAAATAACTTGTACAATTTTGAAAGTTGGCTACTCTATTGGAAAATGGCAGCCATTTACAAATATTTTAACTACATATGTTTTTAATTTCTAGAAAACCAAGAAAAGGTTTTCCATTTAAAATTTGCTGTCAAATTTATAGTTTACAAGTTACCAACGGTGGCACTTTTAAAAACGACACCATACGTTTAATTTAAAGACAAAAAAGCTAGCGAAATTTCAATACCATGTTTGTGTAAATTGCTGGTTTATAAATAAACCACTTAACAAATAAAATTCCTCCTCTGTGAAGCGTTGATCGCATTTCTACGAAATCAACAAATGGATGGTTAGATCCTGTGCGTTGTCTTGAATCTGGGGTGTTGGATCTGTCGGTCCCTCTATTACCAATGACGTTTCTCATTTCCTGGTGCCAGAGATACCCTCTTAACGCTATACCTAGCTTCAGACAAATGTACAGTTCAACAAATACCATTCGAACTGATAATTAGATGTGGTGTACTTGAAAGATAGAATTAAATTGAGAGATTTTATTATAAAGTAGGGGAGAACCCTGCGTGCTCCGCACGTCTACCGCGTTGGAACCTTCTACACATATGTTATGTTTTATTTATATTAAAATTGTTTTATTAATAATAACCTCTAAGATAGTAAATAATGATAAATGTAAAAATTTAACTATTTTGTATATTTTATATCAGCAGTCATAATAAAGGTTAAAAGAACCAGCATGGCTCAGGTCTACATCTAAACAAAAACCTTACCGAAAAGTTAAAAATACATATAATTGTTTCATAGTTTGAAATCAGCATTAATGGAAACAGCTGATTACTGTAGCAACACGAAACATATTGAATTAGTATTTATAATGGCGATCCCGTTGAAGTAAAAAATATTTAGTATTGTATGTATTGTTTTTACGTCCAATAGATGGCGCCATTCAAATAAAACCTAATTTAAAGTTAGAAATACAAACAATTGTGTTAAAGTTTAAAAATCACCTGTTAATGAAAATATTAGAGCAAACAGCTGATTACTGTACCATTTTACGTCCACAGGTTGCGCAGTGTTTCAAAAAGTATATAAAACACGTTTGTATTCGAATGTGACGTTGTGTGAAAATTTCAAAGCAATCGGTAAAGACTTTCGAAGATTTAAGATTTTAAACAAACATTTACATTTTTATTTATACAGATAATTCTAATATAAAGGATGTTTTCAGGAGGAAATGAAATATTTACTATCAATGAGACTTAATGTCAATAATTCGTTTTACAAAAGCATCGGCAACTGTCAAATTGTCAGCGGGGACATTTGAAACATAACACTGGAAAACCACACCACAACTTTGTTAGGCTACTAACTTTACCAGTGTTATAACAACTCCATATAAAAAGTGTAGTTCTTCATTTTCATCGGTTCCATTTTGAGAATAATTCAAACAAACTGCATTTAATACTAGTAAGTAATATTAAACCAAATCGAGTTTTTATGCATATTTCAGTTTATCTATGTTAATTTCAGCTAAAAGTTTTTATAATTAGTAAAGTGCTTTATGAAATTGCAATTTTATATTTAACTAGTGGACCTTATATTTAAATGCTTCGCTATTGCTTGATTTAATTTTAAGGGTGGTTATGTTATACCATTTCATCCCTTCGACTTAAGTAATCGAATGGCAATATTTTTCATCAAAAGAACATCAATAATTAAGAATAATATTAAATAGTTTTAGATTTATAGTTCGTAGGAATTTAGTGCAACTTATTTCTATTGTATAGGGGTAGCTACCCCATTTATATCGTTTTGTTTGTAGTGACCATATTCCCAAAAAAATCCGCTACTAATACGTGTAAATTGTGAGATTTAAGTAAAATTAGTTGAGTAGTTTTTGAGAATATAGGAAAAGTAAGTGGATTATTATGCAATTTTAAGGGTAGTTATTCCATTTCATCCCTTTGATTTAAATAATCAAATTGCAAGTATTTTTGTACCCCTTAAAACTTTTTAGCTTGCAGGAAGCTAGTTTAATTTATATTTACTGTATACGGGTAGCAAACCCGTTGCAGCCCCTTCGAATTGTGAATCTGAACCATCCAGGGACAGACTCAAACACACACAAAAATTCATCAAAATTGGTCCAGCCGTTTAGGAGGAGTTCAGTGACATATACACATACAGAACAATTATATATAATTCGACCACGCAGCTGAATTGACCTGAGTTGGGCAAATTTTATAGGCCTATGTTTTAGGATTTTAACCAACAATTTGGGAAATAGGTCTATTCACGACGGTGCTGAATAGCTGCAAAATGGTTCGCACGCCATTCCGCATATTGGGAGTATCTTCAATACACAAAGCATTGTGTGCTTCGCACGCCAACCTCCGTATTGGGAGTGTGTCTTCAATACACAATGCATTGCGTGCTTCGCACGCCAACCCCCCGGTAGGATCCACCACATGGCTTTGAACCGGGTACTTCTATGGCATTTTACGTTTTGATCGATTTTGGGGGAACCAAACGAGTTATAAGGTCACGTAAAAAACAAACTGTGTATAATAACATCCTACGTTTATATTTGTAAAAAAAACTAAAAAAATTTCATTCTCGTAGGAAAAATCTCAAAAAATAGTTACTTTCGGCCAAAAAACGTGCTTCCGATTGTTGGATTTTTTGGCTAACGAACTCATCCGAGCGACTTAGACAACCGACATGTGTACCAAATTTGAACCAAATCGGACTTAAAATGCGGCTGCTAAAGAGCGAACACACATATATATACATACATATAGGCTATATATATGATTTTTAATGACACCCCAAAACGTGTTCTCGGGACCATGATCGGTGCTCATTTGCTACTACCGACTTTGGGTCTTACCATAAAGGCCACTGCAATAGTTCTTTTTTTATATATAAGTTCGCTAATAAAGATTTGTATACACCCTACAAGCTTCTTGGTAATTGATAAGCGAATGTCTGTTTATATTAGGTGTTTAAATAATCAAACAGATCACATTATAATTCACTAATTTGTAATAACACATTTTCTGGAACACGTATTTTAAAAATAACAATTTAGCGTTCAATAACAGTTTGAAATATTATTACGGTGACTGCAATTACAAAACCTAAAAAACGTATGTTTTGATTTTTCGGATACCCTCTATAATATTACGTGAATTTCTGTACGACCTGTAGAAATGCTCTTGTTTTTAATTACAGTGTATATTTTGTAACTTATTGCAAGCGATGCACCGCTCATTTCGATAACTTACAAACTCACATGTGGCCAAATGGAAATAAATTAACTGCGACTCCAACACACAATAAACCTTTCAACACACTGTTTTCTCGGATACCTCTACTCCAATTTGCATGCAATATCTATAACTACCGACATTAGAAAACATACGGATTACCTCATTGCATAACGTGAACAGTCCATTTGGATGCGGCGCGAAGCAAAAATGACTTCTGCCACGATCTATCGCGCCTTCCCCTTGCATAATTAATAGCAACCGCAGGTATCCAAAACCACCTGCTCCCCTCTCTAGAGGAATTAACAATTTCCAACCGCTCATCCCCCACACTCCCTGAAGCAACGCCGGTAATTCGGAATATGTTGTGGGAACAACGGGATAATCCGGGAAATTTAATCAATAGAAAACCAAGTTATGTGGAAAGTGTTGTTATTTTATGTGTATGGTTGTATTTGGAATGTAATGGTCAAAAAGACAGAGTTATTTAAATTATGAACATACATTTATATTAACATTACAAATTTCAGCTTTTAGGTTTCGGGCGTAAACATCATTTTCCCTTTAACAATGTCTGCCTTATAACCATTTTCTTGTGTTGTATTTGTAATTCAATTATAACTTAACAATTGGTGATTACGATTTATTGGTAACAACAAACAAAACGGAGAAGTTAAAAAACTGGAATAAATCGTTCATTTATGGGAGGGTAAATATTTTCAAATACAATATTACAAAGAATCCACCTTTTTAAATCCATTAGTTTGTTCTGTGAATTGTGAAATGTAGCGTAACACTAAATGTTTTTCACAGTAACGTTCATATTTTCGTAAATAGGGAAACTACATATCACTAAATTATTTTAAAAACCATATTAAAAATATGTATTTGGTATAAACGATATCCAATTCGGCAGTGTCACAATATATTAATTTCGGAGGGGGGGGGGAGCAAATATGTTTTGATACTAGTTTATAGGAATATATTTGGGTTAAATTAATAAATTTTAGTTTCATACCTTTATTCGTTTTGATTATTGCAGTTCGTGTTTCACTGAAGATGGCAAACTTTGTCGATGAAACCCGTTAGAGTTAATAAACGTATTAGTTCTGTTTTCAAGTTTTATTCCAACAAATATATCTTCTCACAAGTCAAGCTCGATATTTATTTAGAAGTAAATGTATATTTTGTTGAACCATAATGCGATTTTCACAAATTAATGGCTTCCTAAAAAAGCTTGAGAATAATTCCTTTTTTTACGGGATAAGCCTGGTAAGACAGCTTGAGTGGAATTATAGACGTAAAGCTGTTATCCATAATGTATTTCAAAATGAAAATGGCGATCGGAAATACTCTGAATTGTTATATTTAAAGTTTGATTTTTAATGACAGAACGCCCCCAAGTCTGTCGTGTCTCATCACTGCAGGATGAACAAAAAAGACAGTTCGGAATTAGCTGTCACTAGTTCCCCTCGACCCCAACGGGAAACTTTTTTTATTTCCTTCTCCCCTCTTCAAAATATTTAGCTACGACGCATAAATCGTATTTATTTACAAATAAATCTGATTGCATTGTCTCTTGCGACGTTTCATTTCAGCTCGGGGATTTAAATAGACTACGTTGCACGCACTTCCGTTAGTACAGTCCACATATACAAGGGTGATAACTTACCATCTAGATTACTTAACGACGGAAAAAGATGTGCAAATGCTATTAAAGTCCTCGGATGTCTGATTCATTAACATTAAAGCCGTTTCAAATCCATGAATTTCTGTGGTAAGAAAATAAAAATCGGCTGACGCATGCGTTCGCCAACTTCAAAATGGTATTTTTATATTATTTTCTAGAGTAGACCCCTGCGTTCTCCGCACGCCAACCACCGGTAAAACCTTCTAAAAACATCAAGAAGGTATTATGTTTTATTTATAATAAAGGTGTAGGATTATAACAATAACCTCAAAACTAAGATGGTAAATAATGTTAAATGTTCAAACTAAATTATTTCTTATATTTTATAACAGCAGTTATAATAGTGGTTAAAAGAACCAGCAAGGCTCAGGTCTACACTTTAAAACCGTAACCCAAAAGCAAGAAATACAAAAATAATTGCTTCAAATTTTGAAATCAGCTGTTAATCGAAATATTTTGGTAAACATCTATATTATCTGTTATTTTATTCAATTGGTTGCTATGGTAATAAATGTAAATACATGTGTTGGTTTATCATTCTAGGCCTAACCTAAGAATTTTTTCCGACTAAATTTACAAATATTGAAATAAAAAAAGGTTTTTATCGAAGTGAACTATGTCCTATGTTACTCAGGGATAGTGTAGCTTTTTAGTAGTAAAACAATTTTTTCAATCGGTTCAGTAGTGCCAGAGATTACTCCCTACATGCAAACAAACAAACAAAACAAACTTTACCTCTTTATAATATTAGTATAGAAAAGACCTAAAGAGATATCCAAAATCTACCCTCGGGACAGTAATTCATATCTAAAGAAAACCTTAGACAACTTATTTACAAAGTTGCCTAACCCCACTAATATCATCTTATTTCAACAATTTTTAATTTGAACTCATACGGCTTGTGATACATCAAATTAAAACCCTTTATAAAACACAACTTTCTGTGGTAATGAAATTAAAATTGCTTTACTATTTTATGTAAGTAATATTTTTGACCGTATTAAACGAATACGTTAAGCAATTTTTATTTTATCAAAACAGAAATTCATGTTTTATAAAGGGTTTTAATTTGACGTGTCTCAAGGCATATGACTTGTGTGAATTACACATTGACGACTTCCCTATAACAACGTTTTATATCACATTTTCTGAATTGATTGAAGTTATATGATCTCATGTAAGCTTATTACAAACAAGTACTACATATTTAGTACTGAATAAACAAAAACGGTGAAATAAACAAAAGAACTCATGGCTTGCATTGCAGTTTATAATATAACAGCAACAGGAGAAGGGGCGAGATATGCAATACAGTGGAGTAACTTAAAAGTAACTTAAGTGTTTTTTGTAGTCATGTTTCCTTAAGGCACATAGCCGAGTGGGTATCGTGGGTTCTTCTTGATCAGAAGATACAGTGTTCGAATCTCGGCTAGACCAGGTGTCTTTTCATATCTGTCGTTTGAGGGTAGGAGGGCGGAAGTAAAGCAAACAGTGGTTGGCTCGCTTCCAAGCTGACGGGATATGACTAGTTACCTGGTCTCCGGCTTGGAATGTTTAGCATATTTTTATTAAGATATTTATGTATATATACATTTTATTTAAAACCACAACAAACTGTTATACTTACAATAAGCTATGAGAAGAGATCAAAATAAATAACTTGGAATTCAGGAAAATGTGAAATACAACGTTGTTATAGGTAGGTCTTCAATTTTTGATATGGGTAACAGACTGGAGTTGCGAGGGGATTTTGCAAATACCCTTGGTAAGGTTCCCCCTGACGGTGAAAAACTGTCCCGAGATCAGCTTTCACATATCTCTTTCCGTCTTTTAAATAACAGAAGTGGTAAATTTAAAAAAATCCCCTGTATAACTTGAACTGGTAAAATATCAAGTCAGCTGCTAATGGAAAAGCCACCGATATAAAGCTTCGTGGAAGAGAAAGCAGTATAAGGTATTTTACTGAACACCTCCAATCACCTGAACAATGCAATTTAAATGGACAGATATTTTAAATAGACAAATAGCGCCTTATTAAACTACCTAAACTTGCTTTAAAATTATTCTTCCTACCATTTTGAGGTCATACCATATAAGTGCAATGTATACACTAGTGTATAAGTGCACGGGCAATAGGTGCACGGTTTTCACGTAAAGTTATACGTACCAGTTCAAACAGTATATGTACATTTGTCAGTAATAACCATTTCATTATTAGTCGTAAAGGGATATATAATATATATATTACTTGAAAAGAACTGGTGAAAGTTCTCCGACGGTTTAAGACGTTTAAAATATGGAACCCACATATGAAGACCCTGAAAGATATTATCTCACACGGAAATCAATGCTTAACCCATTCATAAAAATTGGATAAGTGGTTTATTAGTTAAATTGAAATAAACAAACACATTAAAACACGTATAAAGTATGTACTGTATATTATCATTTCTAAATGCCTTTATCAAAAAAGTAGAATAGTAATAAATAAAAAAAGATAAATAAATTAATTGGAATAATTACGTACTTTTACTACCAGCCAACCAAGCTCTCCCGTTCAATTTGCTTGATAATATTTACAACATATTTTATCTATTTCACTTCCGCTTGCCCATTTTATTTCTCCCATAAAACAGAAACTTTATCAGCTTTCATCAGCTGTATACTACTTGAGTGTATTCTAGTGTCTTGAATAATAAATTTTGAGAAAATGCATCGTTGTAAAGCACATGTGACTATTGTACAGGGTCGTTGAAATTTGTTGTCCCGGTTACCATAATTTTTATACTTCCAAGTCGCAAAATTATATAGTTCTTTTAACAAAATGTTCAGATAATTAAAGTTGTCTATAACTATACCGTTGCCGTGAGGTTGGTTTGAGTGACTGTATCGCCTACAGTAAGACGACAATTGTCCTGCAGAAAGCACAATTCTTATTGCAGCATCTTAAGTGTGTACAATACCAGGACAAAACAGCCCCAAACAGTGCTCTTCAATATAACTTTTGATATATAAATATAAATATCAATATTAAATATCAGATATCAAATATAAATTTTGAAGATAATCTTTTGTAATTTGCACGAAATTGTCCGTGAACATCTAAATTACAATTCGTAGGTGAGACAAATTTATTAAAGATATTTGCTTATAAACGGGAAAACGTGATTTTCAATCGATTCACTTGATAGCAGTAAAACATCGGGCCGAATTTTTTTACCTACTAACAATATATTGGAACTTTCTGCAAATTTAAACGGACATGGCGGAAACTAAAAATAATTCGACCGCGCAGCTGAACCGCCGACGTGAGTTGAGCAAATTTCCAAAATCAAGTTTATAGACCGATATTTTAGGGTTTCGACCAACAATTTGGGAAATAGGTCTATTCACGACGGTGCTGAATAGCTGCAAAATGGTTCGCACGCCATTCCGCATATTGGGAGTATCTTCAATAACACAAAGCATTGCGTGCTTCGCACGCCATTCCACTTATTGGGATTGTCTTCAATACACAATGCATTGCGTGCTTCGCACGCCATTCCGCATATTGGGATTGCCTTCATACACAAAGCATTGCGTGCTTCGCACGCCATTCCACATATTGGGATTGTCTCCAATACACAATGCATTGCGTGCTTCGCACGCCATTCCACATATTGGGATTGTCTTCAATACACAA